>VZTF01008412.1:81805-162072 GCA_013397755.1 Cnemophilus loriae
CGCCGGGCTGGGACGGGCCGCGCCGCGGGACCCCCGCGCGGATCGCCACGGCGCGCTGTGCTCGCCCAGTCCTGCTGCGTTCCGCTCCGGAGAGGCCGGGATTACATAACGGCGCCGGAGCGAGCAGCTGCAGGATTACACCATGCGGATTAGGGATTACGTTGATTCAGCAGATTGTCCTGTGCATGTCTGAGAAAGATTACACCAGCAGAGTTAAGAATACCTGTTTGCTGTGGTAAACCGTGGTTTAAGTAGAACAAATTAACTCNAAAAAAAAAAAAAGGAAGTAAAACATCCCAAGGTTAAGAACGTGCTTTAAATCGACAAAATAATTCAGGTTTTGACAATTATTTCTCCTGTGTTTTGGAACAGCTGCTGTTAGCAGCAACCAGCTATTGGTGCTGGATGAATTTTAAAAAATCAAAATCAGTATTACTAAGACTAGTTACACTTGATTCCTGATGACTCCCACGTAAAGTAAATATCTAAACTCATATATTTTTAGTAACTCAAAATTATTTAAGTGGCCTTGGTCTATTTTATTTAAGTGGCACTGGTCTATTTTATTATGTCACCATGTGCTAGACTGTCTCCTTGTATGTTAGCTTGTAATACAGATATTCTGAGTTCTGATTACTGGATCTGAGATTACCGACATTTGAGACCTGATGTTATCATGGACGCTACATCTGCCGCTGAGGTTTGAATAAAAATTAACCATGCAGGGTCAAGCTTTAAGTTGCATTCATTTCAGTTGATTTCTTACAAGAGTTAGGGATGAAACTTGGAAGCAAAAATGCCACAGAAGAAATCAGTAAGCATACAGAATGAAAGAGAGTTGTGGGGTTTGTTGTCCAAGACTGATAGTGATTTTTTTAATGCAAGGGTCTCGTAAGATTTAATAATTCCCCTCACATAAGCACACACAAGCCTGACACTGGAATCTCTAGCTCAAAATTACAAATTTGTAGTTTGACTACAGTAGTTACATTTGACAGAAGCCTCAACTTTGTAGCTTTGCCAAGGTCTGTATGAATATCTCTTACAATAGAACTGGGGTTTCAGATGGAAATTTGCAGTTGGTTGCAAGCTTCTTAGGAAATTTTGGCAATGGAAAGTTTTCCCTGAAATTCACTGTAATGTCTCCAATTTCAACACCATGACAAGAGTTTTACCCACTGTTTTAGTATATAATTAATCCTAGACATACTTTAGTGGATAAAAATGAAAACGTAAATCTAAATTTTTGCTGTAGGGATTTCTAAGATAAGAGGACTCAGTCGTTTGTTGTCATTTCAGAAAACTGCAATGGAAAAAATTTTGAACAACTGTTTTCAAAAAAATTACTCTGTCAACCAAAGCACGTTGAGATTTGTGAGCTATTTGTCATCTGCCTTAGCTTCCTGTCTTTTGTCAGAATTTCCTGATATTGTGGCTATCCCATCCTAAAAGAAACTTCCAGCGTGTAAATTTGAGTAAAACACTGTTTTTATACAGATTTGTTATAAGATCTTGCCTGGAATTCTTGTTTATAGAGATCCTCATTTGTTTCAGGCAGTTCGATGGATTTTTTCTGATGCCTGATGATTTTCTGTGCTCAGATCAGTTTTGAGCTTCAGACACTGAAGGTACGAGAAGCTATACCTAGGTAAGAAAAACCAGACTCCTTTTAACAAGACTTCAGAACAATTCCTGGCTCTTAGAGAAAGTACAGAGCTGTAGACTACTGACTGCTTGACAGATATCAAGGACATCTCAGAAGGCAATTTATATTTAATCAGCCTACTAAGCAATTTTTAAAATTTTCCCCCTTCACTGTTTTCATGATACAAATATTTGAGCTCCGTATTGGGGCAGAATGAGATTTTACCTTTTTTGATTTTTAGAAAGAATACATAATGCAGTAAAATCCCATTCTCAAAGACAGCTGTAAGGTGCAACTTAATCTAAATGTACAAACAATGTATATTTGAAATAGCCACATGACGGAAACGATCTTCTTTAATTTGGGGGAGAGTTGATATAGAGATTAATTTTAAGAATGTTTGAACAGCAAAGATCCATAAACCAAACCCCAAATCATTATTCAGTGCTTGCTTTTTATCTGCCCGTGCTCATTAAGTATTACAGGTACTGTGGATGCTTAGGCCAGCTAACCAGTAAAAGTACACAAAACCAAGAGGCAGTACAGATTCTGATTTAAATATAGGGGGAGTAAAGCACACAGGTTCATTTAAAGACAAATCTAACGAGTTCAAGACTTATTCCAATATATCTCAGTATACACAGGTGAGCTAACTTTAATGTATAAGCATTTCAGACAATGCATTACTATTATTAATATCAGTTTACATGACAAAGATGAGGGGGAAAGGGTAAAACTGGTGAGATTTTTCAACAAGCTGGCACAGAACAAAATGGGCTATAACTTAAATTTCAGATTAAAATACTCGTAACTGTATATACAAAATAACCTTTCATGAACTCCCAAGATACACAAAAGATAAACATTTGAGCATTCCTACAATTGGATTTTTAGTTTCTGTGAGCATAGGCTACATCTGCATCTGGAGGAAGCCTCAGTTTGGAAAGTGCAAGGAAGGTGCACAGATGATCTTTGTGTTTCTAGTATGAACTCAGTGCACACCCAGGTGTAAGCGAGTTAGAATCAAGTTTAGCAACAATTTCTGCTCTAGTATTTCCTTTTCTTTAAATATATCATCTTATTTTTTAATGAGATAGAGAGCCCAGTTTATTCTTTTTAGAACACTGATACATACTTGAACTTCTGTTCAGAGTGCAACACCTCAGAGAAAAACATCTAAATACACGATTGCTTAATGATGTACTTTTCAGTCTTAAAAACAAAAAAGTCGTAACTGTGAATGCTGTCAGCAACATCTTTTTCAAAAACCATCTTTAGACCCATATTGTGATACTTATTATCAGAACTTAAAAAATAAAGTTATGCTTACACATTGGTGAGGAAGTATTTTCACTCCTTCCCTTTGCCACACCCTATTTCCTTGAAAACACAGGCAACAAAGTTTGCAAATAAATAATTAGTAGCCCCACAGCCTTCCTCAAGTCTTCTTGCTCTCTGCGCTCAGCTTATAAACAATCTGTCGTACATGGAACAATTAGTCCTAGTCCAAAGAGCTGATGAGTTGCAGAGCACATCCATTTAACCCACTGATGCAGGAGAAAACTGTCAGCTTCCCCTAAGGGATTTTCTGCCAGATCGTTGGATTTAAGCATCTTCTGAAGAAGTTAACCTTACATCAGGAGCAGCAGCAGAGATACCGAGGTACATACTGCCAGTAAGATGAAGGAAAGGACATGCGAGATCTCCTTTCAGCAGTAGCAAAACTCAAGCTATTTTGTCAATTCAAGGATTCATATCCTAATTAAATCTGGTACAGGAGCTAGTCTGAAATTTAGGTTATATATCCTGTTTATATTATATGAGAGCTATTGGATATTATACAATTTTGTGGAGCTTTCTGTGAAAAGGGAAACTAAATGAACAAAGCCTACTTGCTCCAATAAAACACAAATTTAAATCAGATTGTTGATGCCAGTGTAAAATATATGTATAATACAATTTATATGTGCTACATTATGTGAGTATTTTGAATTCAGCAATAAACTCTAGTACTGGTAACCCAAGAAAAATATGCAAGTGATCCTGTGAGCATAACGGGGTGTTACCCTATTCTGTACTTGGCCTCTGTACACATGTTTGTCTTTGTTGTAACCTCACCCACACTGCACTGTATGTAAATTTCAAACCTTTTTAACAGCACATAGAGAATCCAGATCTTGACTGCTGGAAAAACAGATCTCCAGGATGATTGATTTCTTTTAAAAGCAGGATTTTAGTTCTGAAGTGACTCCTGTTCATTTGTTTCTTCGTGCCGCATGCTATGTTAATTGTTCTTGGTTCTGTACACAGAGCAAAGTGTATCTGTGAGCCAGCTCGAGAGGACGCCTTTGGGTGGGGACCTTGCTGTTACAGCCCAGTGTCACAGGGAGCTGCCATTTCAGATTTTCTTGTATGGACAGGACACTTAAAAAGCTAGAGAAGCCACCTGAGGTCCCATGAAAACCAGAATCATCTACTTATAAAGTAAGTACAAATGCATTCTACCTTTTGAAATAGGCCACTACAGAAAGTCAGCTTTCTGTTAGTTAAAGCTACAGCATAGGCAATTATTTCTCAAAAAGCTGATAATTTATTTTATTTGATCATTTAATGGGGGAAAAAAAAAATCTTTCTTCCAATACAGGACAGTTTGTTTAAATATTTACTTTGCAGACACTGTGAAGAAAAAAAGAGCAAGCGTGAAAAAATGATCTATTGTGTTAGACTTGTTCAGTAACCTATTTGGTACAGTAAACCTTGACTATACCTAACAAGAAAACAGAATATAGCTAGGTTAGATGGTTATAGAGTTGGCATGTCTACAGAATAAGTTTCTTTTAGCAATGTCAAGTGAACATTGGTTTCTGTCCGGGCAGAGAGTTTCTATTGTAGATTTTAAAAATCATTGTACAAGTTCTGGTAAATTTGCAGCCTGCATTACTAATTTCACCTGACATCCAGACATGAGGAACACTCAAGTGAAACACACACTCGCTCTGAGAAATGACAAATTGGAAAGTGAATGGAAGAATTCTACCACTAAGATCTTACCTGACCAATTAGCAGTCTGAGGAATGGTTCAGTTGTGTACAATGTCTTTCAAGGTGCAAGTGTCAATCTAACTCGCTAGCCAGAATCAATCAAATTGCCTGAATGCATCAGGTATTACAATTCTGAATAAGCATGGCAGTTTTTAAAAACTATGCATTGTTTAAACATGCTTTAGTCTGAATTTAGTTTTACTCTGCCTCCAGGGATTCACTGAACTTGACAGCAGACTTGAATGTTTGCCACTAACTGTGAATTAATGGAACTTACATATAACAGTACATTACTGTCAAAGTGCAACAGATGTCTTAGCAGAAACACTGAAAGTTGCATTCCAATAGCTATTTCTTCAGGGAAAAAAGACACCAGGTTTAAAAATTACATTCTTAATTTACATGTTTGTCTTTAGGTGCTGTTGCCTCTGACCAAGAACAAAAATTGTTGTCGGAATAATATGCGAACAGGTAATTTCTTCCAAGTCTTTACTTGGATACATACACCTATATAATGAGAATTCATAAAAATTGCATTGATTTTGATAGCTGCCACTAGGATTGTCACAACTGCTCCGTAGAGCTGCCATCCCTCACTAGAGTTTACCAGCCAGTGGTACAAACTCTGCAAGATGTTTGCTTTGATCAGTCCTAATATTTCAGTTTGTGATTGATTAGCGAGCAGTCCAAAGTTGCTTACAACTGAGGAAGCATGCATCAGCCCCCCTTTATCTTCTGTCAACATTTCCCACTCCTCTCTCTTCCTTTTTTGTGTTAGCAGTCTAGTATTTTAGCCTCTGGACTAGGCAAGACAGCTGAGTCAACATGTGCATTATCAAGGCTGGCTTGGCTCTTTGTGGTTAAGGTGGTGTTTGGCTCTTCGGGGTTAAGGTGGTGTTGAGCCTGCATTTGTTATTTTTTAATAGTCAGGACAGTCAGGTTATAAAAGTCTAAATGCAAACAGACCAGATAGTTTAGGGACACAGCACTGTATCAGCTACTAGGAAGAAAATTAACTCTATCTCAGCTGAAACCAGGACACCTGCAAGTCCTCAAAAGGAATAGTCAAGAATAAGTGTATTTAGAGGCTGCTGTTACCTCAGTCAGTTGTAAGTATTCACAGTGTTGCATTAGAAAGAACAACCTCATTTTATTCCTTTTCGCTTCTTCCACCAAAATCCAACTTTTAAAAAAAGTAACTTTTGTGTCCTACTTCTCTTTAATCTCTCACATAGAAGGGGGTATCAAAATACATACTTATATGTTATGTACAACACACATTCATAGAGTTCTAATAATTTCAAAGCTAAATCCTTTGTATTTTTTTAATTGCCCATCATCACTTGACTTGTTAAACTTTTCTGTCTTGATTATGGAATCTGACTGTAGTATACATTTGACTTTCAAAGCATACAATTTGCATTTTTAGATTAATATAATGTATTGACTTACCTCATGAAAAATCATAACACATTCACCAATGCTAATGTAATTGGGTTTTGGCTGATATTGAACCCCTTCTGATTCTCCAGTATACTCTTTTGCTTCATTGACTATAGATTTAAAGGGATAAACTGGTGCTTTCACACTTTCCTGTCTACAAATACAGAACTGTAGCTTTGAAATTTGCTGCAAGCTACTGCATTTCAATACAGTAGGTGTGGAGTACAATAATACCTATTTTTGTATTGCAGCAAATTACAATTTGCTAGTAATATTTTTTCCTAGTGTTAAAGCTTCCTGAATTTTCTTTTATTGTCTTTCGTAATTCTAACATCTACTTTATACTGTGTTACTCGGATAGTTTTACTAATTAGTAGCAAAGTATTAATACACAAAATAGAACTAATGAAAAGCACAACTGGATGGAAAAAGGGGCACCTGATTTAGATGGACATAGAGGCTTTTTGGAGTTTCTCATTACTGCTAAAATTAAGGTTACCATTTTTCCCTTAGTACTGGAAGAAAAGTCTATCTCTAGAAAGAAATAGCCGATAGAAAATTTGTCTGTAATTACAATCAAAAAGGTTTCAAAGGCTTCCTAGGCACTTTTTGTTCTCTCTCTCCACCTCTCTCACTTTTCTCTAATAGACCTAAGAGAAAGTGCCTGAGGTATTTTGGCAGAACAGAAATGTCTGGTTGGGCTGCAGAGCTGGTCCTTGACACAGAGATCACACCTTAACGGCGTTCATTCTCCCAGATGTTCCAAGGCCTCAGTGACTCGAGGCATTTAGCTTTCTTCAGTACTCTGCCACTGTGCCACTGTGAGACAGGTCTATTTCTGCATAAAGATGAAGAAAAGAAATAGAACCATAAGGCAGGATTTTAAGGAGGTTAACAAATGCTCATTAATTCTCATGAGAAGTCCTTTGAAACCTTTCCATGAGCTGTCCAAAGGGATTTTTCTGCATGGCCTATCTTCTATCATCTTACCTTTCCATCTGGTAGAATTTCAACAGTTAACTCCCTCAGACACTTAACAGAGTTGAGAGCAGGTCAAAGTTGAGAGTTCTGTTTTTCTCACTTGATTCTTAAAATTGTGTAGATATTCGGATACACTGTCCATGTGTTCAGTGCCCTCTCTTCATTTAAGGAAGGATGGAGCCTTCAACTGAATTACACAGGAGGTCCACTGTTACGTTTGAATAGACTAAAATCAAATAAGTTGTAGTTCTTGTTTAAAAACCTCCTGTGTTTCTCCTGTTCCCATTTTATTCCTATTGCAATTGTACAGTTACCCATACAAAATAATTTTAAAAGTCTTCGAATTGTGGACTTGCAGTAAACGAATTGCCAGTAGACAAGCACAGAAAGCTTCAGAGTTAAAATAAAATTCCATTTAACTTCTAACAACATAGGACAGAAGACACATTTCTGTGCAACAAGGTCGAACATGAACAATCTTTCCAGCCTTTCTTCTCCCCTCCTCCACCTTCCTAATTTATCTGCACACAGGCAAGAAGGTCCAGTTACCATTTGGATGCTGGCACTTTGATAACAGGAACATGAAACTAAATTCCTCTTGGGCCCTGGGGTATAACTGTCTTCATCTTAAAATAATGTAAGGACTTTACTCACACTCCTACCTCAATATGCTGTCATAGGAATGGAAGAACGTAGGAAAAAAAGGGAGAGGGCAATTGCTAGGGCTGGCCTAGAGGACAGCAGACTGCACAATGGTTTCGTTGCACAGAGGTAGAAGTAGCTGAGCATTTCTGCCACTCTTAGAAAAGCCTGGCTTAATTTAGATACAAAGCTGTAGAAGGTCTCTCTAGGGTAGAATGTCTTATGGCCACACTTCTTACTTTTTTTCTGCAGGAATAAAGGGGAATCCTAACTCTTTTTATTGAAGGACAAATTAGAAGATTAAAATCTTGATTCCTCTTAACTCTATGTTATATATAGAACATGTCTTCCGTACATAAATAGTGACACAGCAGAATTCTTGTTTTCAGAAATTCTGGGAGAAATAACAGCAAGAACACCTAAAGTGTGAGGTAACACATGATTCTCACCCTTGTGATGTCAGAAGACTGCTCTATTTTTGTTTTGATTGAGATACTGTGGTTTCATAAGACAGAAGAAATATATAAAAATATAGATGCATATATATGAAAAGAGTTACTGATGCATTAAATGTGTCATAAATATATTCAGTCCAACTTCCAGATTTAGTCTGCTTTCAGAACGAGTGAAGTGGTACAGTTAGATATGCTTTTTAAGCACAAAATGGACAAGTGCTGCTACAAGTGCCAACATTAGTGTCCTGTATTTGGGGTGTTATTAGAATGCCTAATTATGTTGAACACATTAAGAATTCATCTAAGAAGCCTACTGAGTTAGGAAAAAGGCTTTCAGAGATCTGTGGAAATGATATTGTAGCCAGCAATCCTGTACATAAGTGACTGCTTGCAGGCTGTCCCCTGGTTTAGCCATTGCGAACTGGGGTGGGAAAACCCGGTGGTGTCCCAGTGAAATGATTCAGCTTGAATGCAGCCCAGAGCAGTCCCAGAATGTCCTGGCCCACACATGAGACTATTCTGGGTGCATCTGGACTGACTGACTCTCCTGCAGGAGCTAGTTAAGCTAAAGATAGTTCGTGCCACTGGAACAGGACAAACCAGACTTCACATAGGTCATCGTGTGAATGAATCACTGTACTCACCATGGTGAGCGGTCATGAAAGGCAAAGGAAGGAATGGAGAATTCAAAAGTTCCTCTCACTGCAAGAGAAAGTTTGATTTATTCATCTAATTTAGGTGTTTCATGTCTGATATGGTGATAAATTGGTGATCTTTTCTGCATATTGTTACATGAAACAGTTCTGCAAAACAGTGCTCCGTGTTGCTGGCCTGGAAGGCAAGACCTATACCTTTTTTGCTCATAGGGTGGTTTTGTTTGTCTGGTGCTTTATTTTCGTGGTTTTTGGGTTTGAAGTCTCTATTTTTCTCAGTGTTTGTTTTGGTCCTGTTTTTAAGATCATGAAGAACTCTGTGGCACCAGTTACGGATCTTTTTGTCTAAATGGAGGGATTTGTTATATGATTCCTACTGTATCCAGTCCATTCTGCAGGTCAGTGAAACTAAAATTTCTGTGTTTAAATACTGGAGAGTAGCTGTCTAAAGACTATTTCTCCATTTTCCTTCTTCAAGGAATCACTGCTAAAGCATTATCTAAAAGAAAATACCAATTACCTATTACTTACCTAGCTTACAGAGACATGACAATATGAGAAAAATAAATGTGTATACTTGGTGGATACTTGCTTGGGAGGTGGAACAGTATTCAGTTACGTATGCATTCAGGATTATTTCTATATTTAGAGCCACATTTCCTCATTACAATACAGAAAGAACAAAATACCCTTTGCCTCATAGAATGTAGACTGTGGGAGAGGCAAAGTATAGTTTTTCTTACAAATTAATTATATTGCAAAAATTTTTGTAACATAAAATGGCCTGACCTGAACATAATGCAGACACAAAAAATAATACGATCTTCTAAGGGGGAAGAATGTAATTCAAGACTTACTGTGTTCTTTGAATCTTGCTGAAATACTCAAAGGGCAGTTTTATAGTGACAGCCAAAGACTACTCGATAAAGAAACATCAAGGCAGCAAATACAGATACTTCTTACAGCACTCCATAACAGAACCATTCTTCCTTTTGAAGCCCTTGTAGCAGACTGGAAAAGAAGCACTTCCTGGTTTTGCATGTCGATACATTTCCTGCATAAATACTGCCCTATCTTTTTATTCTCTGATTTACCAAGACATAAGATGCTAAATAAAACTGTCACTTTTCATGGTCCTGCATTTACTAATTTTGAGTTATCATTCATCAAAATAAATTATGTTTGATTTAATGGGTTTTCTTAACAAAAAAATGGGCATTCAGACAAATACTACATGCACTTAAGGATATTACCTTTTTTTCTTCCGTGGAAACTTCTGTCCCCTCTTCTGTCTTGAGGTATAACTAATGATAACTGGATAAAACAGTTGAAGAAGGAAACAACATCTTTTCCCAGATGCCCAATTAAAATATTACTTTATTTTGTTTGGGACAGTTCAATTTAAATACTTAAACTCAAGCATGTAAACTCATTTAGTTAGACAGGGAGAAAAGAAGCAATTTTATGGTAAATGCTCATTGAAAAGTATACACAGCATATCACTGTCATTGTTCAGTGTCACAATGAATCAGATCCACAAGTGAGATTTAAGCTCTGAAGTGCTGTATAATGATGATTTATTCTATCTGCTAAACCTTGCAAGCTTCTGCGATATAAAATGAATACTACACAAACAAAAAGAAAAACGTTTTGAAATGCGTGTTGTTTTTTTTCTAGAAGGAATCTTGTATTATTGTACTTAAATGAAAAATGAATGGTTAAACTAAAGAGCAGCAGTTACACAATTTCAAAGCACCCTCTCAACTACTGCTAGACTGTGTAACGAGGAAGATGTATTTGATGCAATAACTATAAATATGAAGTAACGAATACTCAGAACAATTCATTCTTCAGGAGCACAGACTAGTCAGCATAGAGAATTTCCACTTTAACGGCTCCAAATGAAGTAATCTTCAGTTCAGGTACTAAAGGATTTTATAATCTGCTGAAGCGGAAAAATTAACATCTTAAGAGCATTTCTGTTATACTCAGGCAATCTTATTGCATTTAAATTATCAACTATTTTTTTCTGTATCTAGTGGTTGATTATGAAGTTAGATGGGTTTAAATAGCAGCATTCTATTTAAGCATATCCTCATTCTAAGCATGTTCCTTAATCAGCCAGAGAAGGCTAATTATAGATGAGAAAGGTTTTGTTTACACACAGATATCTTAGTAATCAGCAGTGATGTGAATAGAAACAACAGAAAAAATGCATCACTATTCAGCAGAATTCAGAAAATATTTGGTGCTTTGGAACTTCATGACTGGCATCATCACACAGTTGCGCAGTTTCTTTGATGAAGGGTTCTGCCAAATCCCACCCAAAGCTCCCCAGTGTTCTCGAATGATCATCTCCCACTGAAAGAAAACTCAAATCACTTTTAGAATCGAGAGCTGAATGATTGTTAATTAAAAGGAGGAGATGGAGAAAGAACAGACTAGCAAACTGTGAAAATACCTTAAAACACATTTGCCTTGATATGGTACTTAGTTACACAAATGTGTTGTGCTCAGCAGAGTTAGTCCAGATTACCCTGTGCAACATCACTGGAAGTAAGTGACTAGGAAAAATGCATCATCCTTTAGAAATATGTGTTTTGTAGCATTCTAGCAAATTACGAGCTGCTATTTACCTTTGGAATTTCAGTTATTTTTATCATTCAGAAATGGCTATATACAAGGCAGAGATTTCATATAAACAAAACATTAGTTGACCCCCCCCCCTCCATGTGCAGCAGTAGCAGATTTTAAATACAGCTGATGTGTGTTAAAACATGAGGTTGCTCAGCTGCCATCTTCCCTCACTTGTTTCCTAACAATGAGTTAATGCTCTCAGCAGCAAAAGGCACACCTGTCACCATAAACCAGATGAGCTGCAAAGCCAGGAACACTCAAATGAACTAAATAAACAGGCAGCAGGACAGAGAAGGATGGAAAAGCAGCTGCCTCAGGTGTATCATAAAACACAAGGCTGAAAGCTGTTTGCCTCAGCACCTGATGCACAGCTGTCCCATAATCATTAATTAATGCACTGCAGAATTAACTGAAGATTTTGGGTTATGAGGGGAAGCTCTGGTACTCCCATTTTTTCTTACACTTGGCATATTTCTGAGAGCATTCTTTCTGTATTTCAAGCAAAATACAGATGGTATAAGACGGCACACACAGAGCTCTGCTTCGGAGGGCAGTACACACAGAAATTCCCAGTGAATGCTCTCCTTTTGGGAAAGGGATACTCTGCGCAGGGCTAAGTACTGCAAGAGACATAGGCAGACCTTGCAAATCTCCCTGAAAATCCTGTGTCTCTTCCAAGGATATCTCTACTTTTCCCTTCCTTTGCTTCTATCCTAATGGAATCTCTCGGCCACCTTTCCTATGGTAATCCAGTAAATCCCATGCAAATTCCTTCTACCACTTTCTGTACACTCCCTCCTTGCCTGGCTCTCTGCGATGGGCCCTTCTTTCCCCGTTCCAGACATCCCCACAAGTCACACACTTGCTGTGCTGCCAGCCTTCAGAATATGCACCCTGCAAGTTGCCAGGGAAGGGCTTCCCACTCATCTGGGCTTTTCTTCCTTCTCTGCCTCCAAAAATCCACTTTAATGTACCTCAGGCTCTTCTGAAAACAAACTGTCCAATCAGTATTTTTCAATTCTGCTTTTGGCTTGAAAGGTAGTAACAAAACTTAGAACACACACCAAAAGCATAGCTAAAAAGAGTCAATAACTAAGGTTTATTTTTAATGGGACATATAATGTAAAATGCAACACTATCTTATGTGTTTGAAATCTATTTGCAATCCGAATTAATATAACTGCCAGATATGGAAAAGCTTGCCCTATGAACACATAGCTAAGGGAGTTGTAGGGAAGAATAACCCATTCTTTCAACTTCTCTCTAGTAGGAGCGTTTTATTTTACTCTCCATGTATAGAGAGTAACAGTTTTGAAACTCCTCTAAATGCAAAACTTTTTAAAAAGCTGCTTAGGTGTCCAATTAACTTTGCCATTGCTTATTCACTTTGGCTCTAAATTCTTTTTCATACTTACTAGATGTTCTTAGACTTTATGGATTAGGACAACCTTTAGAAGTCTGCTACAGACTGAAAATGTTGATTTTGAAGTCATCAGCCCTGTAATCTGAAATGCATTGACAAGCAGATAATTTCTCATCTTTTTCTGCTCTGAGCTTTGTATTTACATGCAAGCAGTTTTTATATCAAGAAGTATCCAAGATTTTCCTGACTAAAAGAAGACTAAATGAAAACTAAAGTCAGCACCCTGATAGTATAATGCAAAGCAGTGAGAATCTGTGCGCATATTTGACTCAAATTCTACTTCCTACTTTTACAGTCTGTCAGATACTTCCTTATGATTGCCACCTTAGAGCCTGGCAAAGAAAGAAACTTTACCTTCTCACAGTGACAGTGGCACAGGATCGCTTGCACTGTCCCACAAACAGCATCTCAAAGGAGACACAGCAATGCTGTTACGTTTTAGTTACTAATCAGATTGTAAAGCAGCAATGTAAGTGCAGACCTGCTGGTCATCTCCTGCCATCTTATCCAATGCAGTCTATGTGCCTCCACCTTGCACTGATGCTGACGCGATTAATACCCTGTACTGAAAGATTCTGCGGATTTCTTTGCATATGCTGGTGTTTTGTCTGGAGCTCCTGTAGTGTGTTTGTATACAACAGTTAAGGCTGGCTCATCTCATCTGACAAGAGGTGTGGGCGTGTGTGCACGCGTGTGCAGGCATCGAGGAAAGCACAAATCTGGATGCCAGCTGAAAATGGGAGGTTTTAGTCACAGATTTTCCTCAAACATTGAAGGCTGCTGTCTTTCAACTCTGAATTAGAAATTCTATTTTCTTAGAGGGGGAAAGACCTTTTTTCCATTTTAAAAATCAACTTTGGAATGCTGCATAGTAGGACCATTTAAAGGCAGCACCGGGTACGTGCAGAAACAGCAGGTTAACAGCACGCAGGTGATGTGCAACAGCAACACCTGGCCCAGTGAACACAAACTCAGTGTGTGCAACTCCTCCTTACTACGGCCAGCAGCAGCAGGCTCCTCGGGGTTTTGCCCCAGTTCATTCAAGTGCAGGTGCACCAGTGCCTGCCATGTCAACAACTGCTCTTGTGCTCCACTTCTAGGCATCCATTATAAACAAGATAAACTGAGTTGCTGCTGGCTTTTAAGGCTGTGTATAGTAAGACTGACTGCCTCTAGGAGACACTCTGCAGACACCATCATTCTGGATTATGCTCACAGCCCACACGCTTGTTAGAGACTATGTTTCTGTCTTGCCTGCACTCCCTGCATATGGAACTCCACTGAAATTATTAGAGCTCTGCTAGTGCAGCAGGATAAGCAGGTCTTCTGAGAGAATTCCACTGCTAATTACTGAAGTCTGCTTAGTTTCTTTCTCACCTCTTTTAGCTAAAGGACTTGCAGAAGAAACCTTTCCTGGTTGTCTTGAAGCATCGGTTGTTTGTATCTTTAACATATGCCTTTACCTATTTGTACATCAGGAAAGGTGACTTCATAAAAGCTTGTTCAAACCAATATCTGGATTTTCAGAAATGCCCTAACTGTAGCACAGCTTTGTCACATTAGCTATAATTTTATTATTTAAATGTAACCCAGCAATACCTCATCTTAATTTTCCTGTTTCTATGAAAACCTACATAATTTTTAGGTTATATGACAGCATTTTCTACATAGCATGGAATCACTTTCATCAAGTGTGTCAACAGGTCAGCCTAGAGAAAGTGGATGGGTAGTTTTGTAATCCCTAATGCATTGCTCACAGTTAAACAGATACTATCAAACTAGCTGGTCATGTTTCTACAACTTGTTTTCGTTACAACCAGGCAGAATTAATAGGTTCAGCACCCAGGGTGCTTTAAGTTTGGCATGTGCTTTTTTAGTATAGGTTTTTTTCTCTTTGCTATAACCTTGGATTCGTATCACTATAGTTTTGCCCTTACCATCTTAGGCCTTTGAGCTCTTTTCCTGTTTAGAGACTTGTGACTACCTTAAGTATCTGGTTCTGTTTTCTGTTTAGTAGGAAGCGCTACAATCTCAGTGACCTTTTTGCTATGCTGTCAACACATTCCCAATTCTTTTCCTGCAGTCTTTTGCAGAACATGAATACAGCTCCCATGCACTGTTCACACCAACTCACTCTCCTGTATCACAGCAGTTCAGTAACCCTCACCCTTTACCTGATCCTGTATGCAACTCTCTGCAGCTATGACTGTCTTTTCTTCCTCCTGCTTCATTTTGCTCTTTAGGCTACTGACTTACTCCTTTTACACTCATTCTTTAGAACTTTTCCATGAGCCTTAATTTGATGCCAAAACCTATTTTTTTTTCCTTCCTATATCATTTTAGCCTTGCATTATTCTCCAGTTTTCATTGCTATTCAAGAATACTCCTGTGAATTTCTTATTCCATTTTCTGTCCCTGTTACTCTATTCAGCTCTCCAAAGCATTTCTCTCTCACTTGCTAGAGAACAATGCCCCACTCAAATGACACTTCTATTCTTAAAGTATTCTACAGTATTTCAGAAATAGGCCACTGAAAAGCCACTACACTTAGAATAAATATCTGCAACATTATCTCAAGCAATCAGAGCAGTCTGCCTACCCTTGCTTCTCCCAGCAGTGAAACATCATGACTTTGAAAAGCCTCAGATTGTCCTTACTAAATGGTGTCTGTTTGATCAGTTGCATAGCTTTAATATATGATGATAATTAGATGTCTTTTTTTAGTGTCTAAATCTTCCATTCTATTTCCAAAGACAAAGAATTAAAATAAAAGGGTAGTAACTGTTTGTGCAGTGGTTTAGGCCAGCAGTACTGAAATACTGGTCCATAACCTACAGAAAGTGTAGTGGGAGTCACATCAGGCATCATGTCAGAAAACTCACAGGGATCCTTTGGTCTTCGTTAGATATGCTAAACATTCTTCTTTTTTGGCAGTTCCTCCCCTCTCCACCTTCTTATCCCTCATCTGAAATTATACCTTGCAGCTGCCAATGGCAGTTGAGAACTTCAAGTATGTTGCAGAGTTTAGCCCATTTTTCTCAGCTGGAGCCTGAAATTGCTTATGTCACAGATTATTATGACTTCAGTGCCAGAAATAGCAAGAAGGAGCAAGATCTTTAGTAATACAAATAGAGAGAAGCAAATTTACATATATGAAACGTACACGCAGAATGTAGATATTGAAAGAAGTGCTTTCCATTTTCTGTAATGAAATCAATTCCTTAAGAAAACTTGGCAGAATAAGTGCAAAATACGTAACAAATGAAGATTAGTTTAAACTTCAACCTACCTATTTTTGACTGAATATGAATTACTAAGCCATTAATTTTATTTATTTTTAATAAAAAATCATACCATTTTACCATGGTAAAATACCATATTCATGTTAATCCTTTCTTCAGAAGAAGTTTTCAGAAGCTCACCACATAAAATAAGCATAGTAGAGAAGACTTCTACCTAGGTCTCTCCAAGAGGGGGTTATTCACCAAGCATGTAACATGTTCTGGCATGAATTATTACACTGCATAAACTACTTTCACAGTTTAAGCTGTGCTGTGTCTCAATGAATTCCCATTTCCTTGATCTCTTTAGCTGACAGTACTATCTTCAACAAAGGAAGCCAGAAAGTTACCTACGGGGAAAAGAAAGCATGACTACTGTGTGAGAACCACCAGGGGGATGACACAGTTAACACTGAAGAACTAGGCTTAATGAATTAAATCTGTCAGTGATGAATATATTAAACTTAATATATAAAAGCAGTATGGATCAGAATGTAAACTTGATGTCCAACATGCCCAATTCCCTTTGGTCCAGAAATACGAGGTGAGAGGGAATTCTGTAAGAAAACTTCCTGTGAAGCAAATACAACCTTTGAATTGTGTCATAAGTTCTCTACCCAGAAGAAGCCTTTGTGCTTTTCATCGTAGATGACAAGCTACCATCTAATCCAAATACAACTTGGTTTCCCAGGTGTATTGAGAATTACACAGGAGCTCGTTGTGAGGAAGTTTTGCTGCCCAGCATCAAGTCCCAAACAAAAGGTGACCTGTTTGCAGCTTTCTTGGCTTCCCTTCTTCTTCTAGGAGTTCTTGTAATTGGAGCATTCTACTTCCTTTGCAGGTAAAAGTGATTCATAAGGCTGAAGCTATTCAATCAAGTAGAAATTTCTTCTGGTAATCATGTACTAATTATTTGAATGTAAAAGTATGTAATGAATTATCCATAAGGTTGTATGGTTATTCAACATAATGAATGTGGATGTCTCAACCTGTTGCTTGTAATATTTACTTCCTGGCTTGAAGTTTTCTCAGTGTCATTTCTAAGCTATTACTTACAGTTGCTTTGTAAAAAATACACATAGTGCACCCGTATCTGAGATTTTACAGTCTATCTACAGTTAGTGCTAACACTTTAAAACATTAGTCTACCTTATGTTGTCCAAAGGCTGAGAAGTAGAAGTAAATTAACAAAGTGCTTAGGGATCAGAAACTGTTCCTACTGAATTTGCACCCAAAGCAGCTGCTGCCGTTAGCTCCTAATTCCTTTACCACTCCTGGTCTAGAAAGGACAAGTAAGGAAAGAATGAAATTGAAGAATACTTCCAAGTAGATGTTTACTAGCATTTAGGACAACTCAGAGAGCTAACTAATTTGTCTAGGATGATCCATGTTTGAGTAGAAGGCAAATGTCAGTGCTAGACAGCAAGTGCTGCAGGGTTGGTTTTAGTAGCATTTTAGACATATTAGGACTTGGAATGAAACCACTTAAGCAGTTACTGGGATTGAGGCAACTATTTGATGCTGTACATATATTACTACACTTATACCAAAGCCAAACAAACTTTGCATCTTCACCTGCAATGCAAGTCAACTTCCTATGTCCCCTCTTTATTTTCAGAGTACAACACTTTTTGTAAGAACTCATTTTGCCATATGTGTTCATGCATCTCTATGCCTCTAGAAGGCAACTTATAGCCCCTGTAATTCTTTGCCATCACAGACTTGCAGTGTCTTCCCTTTCCTCCTATACTGCATTTCTCCTTGGTTATGATAACCAAAGGTTCTTGCAGTTCTGTTCTTTGTGCTGCCACGGTCACATTGCCAAATCAACCTTTCTGATCTGTGCCTTTCAATGAGCGACCTTTGGAATAGCTGGTCTAGTTTTACCTCAGCTGCTGTCATGGAAACCCACTGAATGCCCGCTTCTCCCACAGCTGAATGTATTTAGAGGAGACAGCATTTGATGAAACAGTTGGTATAAAAAAACCCCTTGTTGTAAAGGATACCCCCCACATTAGCAGTTTTAGTTAAATTAATTCTGCTTAGCCGTGGAATGCCACAGCAGTTGTTTGCTAAAGAACATTTGCAAATTGCCATAAAGTTATTAGAACCAAATACAGCTTTAACTAACTTTAGAAAAATTCATTCGAGTCTCATAGGGATACAGATAGTATTTCTTTAGAACTAAAATTGCCTCTCAGAAAAGGAAAAAGTCTTCAGAGAGTAATGTGTTGAAAGATCCCTTTTCTCTCACATACAGTAAAATGAGGGGAAAGCTGGATACAATCTATTGAGTTTTATGGTTCAAGTACAGAAGCTTAAAGTGGCAGCAATGACAGGTCTGTGCAAGTTCTTTTATCAGACAGTTAGAACATCAACTTCTCTTTACTCAAGCTTTACCTAACTGGCAGAACAAGTAGTAGTGCCTCTTTATTAGCAAAATAAAAAGGGCAACAACTCAGTCATAACATGGTTGCCCTTGAACCCTACCTTACATACCAGACTAACTTGGGAAATCTCATAAAACCATTATCAACTTCTTTAGTACAGATAAAAGAACCTAACTGACTAAAAATCCTCTTGTCTTACCTTTACACTTCAGAGGCTGATGTAGGGTGAACATCTTCTAGAGAACTCATCTATAAATGAAACACTTTACATCTGTAAGTCCTTATCTCTTGGCTGAAGCGACCAACACATGAGGAGTCTCAAGTGGATACTTTAATCTACTCCCCTTTCTTCAGCTGAGTGAAGGAGGATTATTGCTAAGAGCTGTCATTAATGCAGACTTTTTTCTCAAACTTGATCTATCACCGGTATCTTAGAATTCTGAGGGTGGAACTAGGGCTTATAAGGGTTAGCTGAGAGTTTGCATCATCTTTGACTTGGCCTCCTGACAGGATCTATTATGTTTAAAATGTTAAGAGACATACTGTGCTGAAGTTTCCACTATTCCGCTTCATTAACAGACATTTGAGCCACAATCAGAAAGCAGAAAGTCTTTTCCCTGATACTGCGTTAGTAAGCATTTCCATGGCTCTTTCAGCAGAGGGTTCTAGTGGGGTTTTAATATAAACAGTAATGTAATCTGGAGGGGTGCAGAAGAGGAGCTACTAATTGAAGTTTAGGACAAGGAATCTGAATTCCTAAAATTATACATCAAATCTTTTGGACTATAGGAACTCAGTGCTCTATTTTCTTGTCTGTATCATCATTTGTACCTCTCTTCCTTTCCAAGTTTTCTTTCTCTCAGGCTGTTTGGGGCAGACTTGAAGGCCAAGCATGTGCAAGCGCATTTAATGCTCCCTAGAAACAAATCCATCCAACATACAAGGGTGGAGAGAAAGGGCTTCATTGCTCTGCTTATAAAACTAAATCGTAACTAATAGTGAAAGTAATCCATAAAAGAGTAGGGCTGCACATGAAAGCTCTGGGTGATCAGTGGGAAACAATTCTCCTTTTACATTTAGCTGAGTCATCACATTTTTATCAGCTGGTGATTTATTTTTTCCAATCTGCAGAGTGCATGGAGGCAGGGCAAACGCAGATCGAGCCGCTCTCCAGCTTGAAACAACCCCCCAGCTCTCTCCAACAAACAGTCCTGATAAAAGCCTGTCCTTCTGACATGGGCAAAACAGGGAAGTGTACAAAAATCCCTGCTATTACACTGCTACTGAGGAACAAATGGCACTTTCTGCTTCCAGCAATTCACTTATCAGACCAGCTCCATCTGGTCTTCTTCCTCCAGAAACATATTGTACGAGGCTTACTGGAAGAAGAATAAGAAAGGTAGCTGATGAGAATAGATGCCACACGAACCAGCTTTTCTTTACAAGCAATAGAGAAGCCGAAACGCCACACATATAGCTCAGAGGAATAGAGCAAACTCTAGGGAAAACTAAAATAAATCTGTAATTAATTTCTATATTTCATCGTAAGTGCGTGCTGAAATGCCAAATTACCTGTAAGGTAAGTGTAATATTGATGAACAGGAACTCAGCCAGCCGAAACAACAGGGTCTAGGAATAAAGCCATTTAAGCTGTCCAAGAGAACAGACTTTGTGGAGGAGTTACATCACCACAGGACACAAACTGGACAGAACACGGAACAGCTCATGACTCTTCTCAAGAGAGCAGATGTCTGATTACTATTAAAAGAAAGGGAACTAGACAGCAAGTGATCAGCTCCATTTACAAGAGTTGCTTCTCCTCAACAAGGTGTGGAAAATTTCACAGAATTTCCAAATACTAAGAGAATTGATAAATAATAATGTGCTATTTACTAATAGTTTAAATAAAGACCTAAGAAATCAGACAGACAGGAACAGTACCTTCAGGAGAGAAGCCATGTAGTTCCACATGCTGTACTGCCCTCTGATCTCTGTTCTTCTCCCTCAAATGCATGCTTCTCAAAAACAATGAGTATTAATTAGAAAGTAATTGGAGAAGATCCATGTCACTTTTTTCAACAGAAACATCATTCCATTAATTTGTCTCTTCCCTGATAACTTTTCTCACTCTGTGTGTATTTCTCTCTCTCTCTGTCTCTTTTTTTTTTTTTTTTTTATGGTCAGGAAAGTTTCCATTCCAAGGACAAGCTCTTCAGAGTGTGGTGCCAACCTAGTTGAAACTACAAGCAGCAATGGCTGCAACAGTGAGTACACCTTAAAATGAAATTACCAGACTCCACGAGGAAAGTGGGGGAGGAAGTTTTTGTTAATTAAAGTCACGTGTTTTGTTTCTCTTTCAGAAATAACAACAGCATGAAGCATTAGAGTGGAAGAATGGTGGGGAAACAACCTGCAGAGCAGCCCTAAGAACCTGAGTCGTAGACGGTGACATGGTAAGCAAGATGAGAGAAGAAAGCTGACTGAAATAGGAGGATGACATGTTGGAGAAGACTACACCTAAGACTTGAACAGTTGCACTTAATGGAGTTTCTATGTATTTTTAAAGCTGTATCAATTACACAGAAATCACTATAATTTATGTTTGAATTCTGTGAGATTTTTTATGGTTTTCAATAATGCACAGGTAGAGACATGAGATAATCTGGGGTTTTACTACGTGGCAACTATATATAATACAATAATTTTCTTTTTTCACTGCACAGAGAATAGGAGGTATCACAGGGTTTTAGCACGAGGTGATACTATGAATTTTTGATAGAGGTTTTTCATTTTTCACAGGATTTCCCCAGAGGAGCTGAAGCCTGTCTTGATTCAATAGTTTCAAAATTGGTATTTGTGATACATGTCCAGAATTTGGCTTGTTTCAGACACCCTTACCAGATGTAGGGGGAAAAAAACCCTACCTTTCTCCCAGCTAATGCTTCACTATTTTTTTTTAAAATTGTAAGACAATATCAGCATGAGGTACCACTGGCAGTTTATCGACCAGCTTCCTGGCACACTATTTGAATTCAAATTAAAGGGAAATATTAAGAAAAGAGATTGATAATGGCTAAAAGAGTGTTTTAGGCAGAGTTTGGGTGTACATTCATACTATTAAGCAAGATATCTTCCTTGATGGTTTTTAATTTTGTCTGGCTTTCTTCTGAAAATTTCACTACTGAGGGAAATTTAAACCTTACCTTAAATGTTCCAGTTGATATTTCAGATAGCAGAAGTTCAGGAATTTTGTTCATCAAGTCGATTTCTGACACAAAATATTATCCAGGCAGGTGTCTTGGCTGAAAAAATGCTGCCCTCTCCAAAGATTTATTTCTTTTATTCATATAAGCATCTGTTGATCACACTAATATGTTATATACCACACTTTGCTCCCTTACGGGGTTCTCTTACTCAGACAAAGAGAGGCCACCTGCCATGGTCCATGTCTTTTTTTTTGCCTTCACAACACAAAGAGAATGTTTGGTTAGTCAGAGACATAGAAAATGTGAACTGAACAATTTTCTTTTCAACTTATTTCTAGCACCGGAGGCTGAAACCAGCAAAAATCAGATGTGTTCCCATAGTGGCACATTACCAAGCAGGTCATTATATGGGATTTATAAGGTTGTATTGAAGGGAAGATTAACTGAGAAAACTTCACAAATTGAAAGGAGAGAAAATGCAGAACAGAGATTTCTTACCTCTGAAATAAACGATCTGGAGATGTGTAAAAACAGATGCAGAGAAAATGGTGAATAAGCTCCTATTCCTAGGATGTCTACTACATGCTCTAGTGTCAGAAAAACCAGTGTGTACTTTGTATCAATGTAGACAAAAGCACAGTGGGACAGAAGAAAAGGCACGTGGGTACAGTGCTTGAGGTGAGAAGTCAAAGAGAAATCATGTTACAATGGCCACTAGAACACCAACCAGACAAATTCACTGCCTTCTGAAAACTCCTGTCAGAGAGGTCAGAGTCCAAGTTAGTGCTCAGCATGTGAAAGGAGAATCTGAGGGCACCAAATCAGGTAGAGGACCTGATCCAGAGATGAAGTTATATAAAGCACTAGAAGATCACTTTCTCCCCAAACTAACCAATCTTACACATTATTTTATGGCCTTCAAATCTTTAGCAGATAAGCTGAAGGAAGCTGATAATGCTGTTTTAAAGGCTAGGAAGGATAAAAGTTATTTTTCATCACATAGGGACAGGCCACTGTTGTACAGAGCTCAGGAGATGTGTAGCAGTACTGACAGCTACATCAGAATCAGCATCACCTGAAGTACTTTGCACAGCCTCGGTGAAAACTGATCACAGATGACAGTTGTTAGATCACTTTGCTGTGTTACTGATCATGAGACAGTCAGACTTACACTTTGGTATACTGCCTCCACTGAAGAAGGAAAAGGCTTGTGGTCATCTTAAGTGGCAATTCAGGAAGGAGATACTAATAGAAGATAAAAGAAATAAATGGGTGGAAGTTATTCTGTATAAACTCATAGAATCCTCTCAGCTTTCTAGACGGACATGGAATAATTATTCATTGCTACTGAGCTTGTTTGCATTATTTGGGAAACAATCTGTACAAAAAGTGAGGCTGAATAAACGGACCCCATGTTTAAATGGGAACAAGCTGATTTATGAACACTGTTATCCGTGAAGGAAATGCTATTAGCAATTCAGACCGCCTCAAACCCATTGCATCTGAGAACATTTCGGCTTCTAAAATTATTTCAGTTCACAAACTTTGTGACTATGATGTTCAAATCAAAATGAGATCAGGCTACAAATTCGTTTTAAGGTGGTTAAATGCCACAGAAAGTACACGGTAGCCAACATTATATATAATTTAATAAAATAGTGCAACGCTCTTTAGCAGTGATTGCTTACAAAATTAATGAAGTAGTCCTGTGAGCTATTAAGGTAAGGAAAATCCAGTTCCAATGGATCAGATCTTGTGGTTGGAAGCACTGGAGTCTTAAAAATTACTACATGTTTATGGAAGGGCGAGTAATAAGGGCTCTCTCACGTCTGTTTGACTCCTATTTTCATGAAACAGAACATCTCGTGTCTTTGAAATTACCTCTTCACCAGCTGAAAGGTTATGTAGGGAAGAAACTGGAAAAGACTAATTTCCTAAGAAACTCCATTACTATGATTGCACAACAATCTTTTATAGAGTTATGGCAAAAATTCTTTTATACCTGGGGATCATGTTATCTTGCCAGAACCTCGCAGTAAAAGTCTCTTCAAAATGTATTGCAAAAACCTTTTGATCACTTGCAGAACTGACAGTCATTAGCAGGAAATCTCTTTATAGACCTAAGAGGTTGCTTATATGTTACTCAATATATAATTGTTTTTCACTAACAGCCCAAACACTGGAGCAAAGTACAGTTAAAGAAGAAAGTCAAATGGCTTTTCAAAGACAATAAGGATTTCTCTGTGCTGCATAGTCTTTTGATTTATAATGTTAAATTTTAAGCAGATAAACCAACAGAAGTCCATTTGGTAGCACTCCCTGTTTTAAAGATAACTTCAGTGTTGTGCAATCCCTTCAAAATTTACTGCACTAAAAGAAAACATTTTCCTTCTGGCCCTGAATTTTTGAAGAGCTGTAGAGAGGCTCTGATTGTGTAACTCAGTTATTTGAAAAGGGAAAGCCAGGAAGACATACAGAATAGAACTTCTCACAACAGAAATGGTCGTTATTCCCTGTAAGTTATCTGCTTATGCTTATCCAAGTCTGTTCTTGCTCTCCCGGCGACTGCAGCCTGTTCAGAATCTGTACGTCAGGCAAGAGATCCATTTCGTGATAGCAGAGTAGGCAGTACAAACCCTGTGAAATACCAACAGTCAGGCTGCTGCTCGCTTCCATCTTTGACACTGATACTCCACAAAACCTTTCAGCAGGAACCATTTCTAGAGCTAGATAAGGGCGTGTGAGCAGAACCTACCGCTGCAGAACCTGAAATAACAAGAAGATACTGCTGTTTTCATCTCCCAAATTAAAGCTACAACCAATTTTTAACACTTTTCAATGCACCTCTATGTCAGTTTCTGTAGCATTTGAAAACTTTTTTCAGTGCACATTAAAAGTCTGTTTTCAAATTATCCTCTCAATGCAAGTAATGATATTTCATCTAAAACTTTTGTGCAAGCCAACAATAGGCTGTAAAAATCTGGGTGAGCATCCACTGGAAGCATTTTTTAAGAGGGCTGGGTCACTTGCATCTATGCTGTACATTGTCCATCACAGAATTTGCTGCTGTGTCAAACCATTCAGTCATTTTCACCAGTTCTGAAGATTCTGGGAGAGTTCCTTTTTTGAGGGGATTATTGTTTGCTGTCACCATTGCCATACTGACAACTCAGCTAAGATGAGTTTATTTCAAAGAAAGCTGTTTCTAAATCTCATAGCTGTGAAAATTTATCATGGAAAGGTGACATGACCTGCCACTGACTCAGTGATGTGAATCTCTGGTATTTATTTTGAGAATTTTGTGCTACCTGCTAATCTCAGGGAAGATCTACCTGTGAAATGTAATAATGACATTTCATACATTGTATTTTAAAAGCATTTAGAAGCACAAATCCCAATGACTTGGGAATAAATTTTTTTCTCCTAAATTTATCAAAGCACTTGGAAAAAAAATCTAATTAGCTATTTCTCTGCTAATAATTCTAATATAAGTATCCAGGTGATATCACTTCCAAATAATCCAAACCTGTTTTAGGCACTGCCTTTCAGTTTCCAATTTCTCCCTGTAGCTGTATGTTCTCTTTAGAATAACACCCCACACTGTCCTGAAGTGCTGGTAGGCATGAAATAATCAATAAAAAGGCCCTACAATGTTTAAACTTGTATTTGTTCGACCTAGAACAGTAGTACAGGATTGCACACCACCAGCAGTGAGCTTGGTTTACCTTGCTGCACACCTTGGAGCCTGTAGCTCAGAACCCCCTCAAGGCTGATCTGGAGTCCTGCTGAAACAGCCTCTTCTGGAGCTTGTGTCTGGCTGAGAAATGGGCTTAGCAACAGGAAAAACTGCAGATAATTAGACTCAAACAACTGTGTTACCTGCGTTTGTGTGCAGAACATACAACTGCTGTGTTAAGATTAAATGGATTTTAGAGATCCACCACAGATTCATGAAGTAAAAAAGAAATCTTCTCTGCCACGTAATCATGAAAAATAATCAGACAGTGGAGGAAGTCACTATTTTCTTAACATTTGCAGAGTGGTCAGAGACTGTAAGATAAGAGATCCTATAAAAGACCATTTAACTGTACACTTACGATCTTTGTAACTTCTAACTATGCAAACTTCTATACCTCAAATGTTACTTTTCTGTATCATTCTGCTGAGTAAAACAGAACTAGGTATCTGAATGACAAATGCTTTTCGCTTGTTCTCTCACTGGGCCAAACATCAGAAAACTTAATTCCAATTTCTGATACGAAAGCTAAGAACCCCCACCACAGAGTTACTTCTAGTAGAAAGAAGTTCTCCAGTTTTAGAAAGAAAAATACAAACTAAGAGGGGATAATGACACTGGGTGAGTTTTGAGGTAAATTTTTAACTAAAAATTAATTCAAAATCATATGTAACTATTCGTTCTTAAAAATTTTGCTCCTCTTTATCAATTTATTCTCCCTTTATTACAACTGCATGTTACAGAAACATCCTATAACGAGGAGACGTTTGGATGGTAACTTTAAAATAAAAGTTGCAGTGATAGCTTTACGTTTGGTAGTTGCTACTTTGGTTGTGTGAGTACAAGGTTTTACATCACACTGCTGGCCTATTATTTTTTGTGTTTTTGAAACCTACAGATCAGTTAATTGAATGATGCATCAGTAACAAATGTGCAGCAAAACATTCACATTCAAAACTTTGGAAAAAGCAATGTCTTTACCTTTTGTCAGCAAAACTACCACTCCTCCCCGCAGGTCTTGTGACTTTGCAAGCTTTACTTTTTTTGTAACAAAACCAAAATCCAGTTGGGGTCACTTAGGGACTCTATTCTCTTGTTGGAAATATGTTCCTGTCAGCACTGTAACTGCAGCTAAACCTTATCTTTAGACATCTTTAGAGCAGTCCTACTGTTCACATTTGCCTCAATCACTGAATACTCATTTAGGTAACTTTACCCACTTTAAAACCTCATGCTTGCTTATTTTGAGTGACAGAAGTATAAATTTTGGCACTGCAAAACTTTCTATCAATTATCTACCTTTTGGTACATGCACCTTGT
Source organism: Cnemophilus loriae (assembly GCA_013397755.1). NCBI lineage: Eukaryota > Metazoa > Chordata > Aves > Passeriformes > Corvidae > Cnemophilus > Cnemophilus loriae. The sequence goes on from VZTF01008412.1 coordinate 108,659, forward strand.
AAGCAAATATATTATAGGTTCTCTCAGGAGTTGTTGTGATTGAAGAGCAAATAACAGCATGGAGGCAAAATGAATTTGGATAGCAAAACACTTTAATCACAGATGTTGCAATTTTATCACTTACACCAGTTCCCCGTCACATGGAAGGCATGATGTGGCCTGGGACAGACAGTGTAGTGGTTCCAGCCATGTGCATGGTTCTAGGGGTTTTTGGGCTCATCCCCACACTTCTGGATGCTGGAGAGGATGATTCTTGAATTCTAAAGCAGACCCCCCCACCCCTCGACCCCCTTTCCTGTACTATGTTTACCTCTGAAGCTTCCTCAGCTACAGGACCTGCTGACTGTCCCCTGCAGATCACCCTGGCAGTTCTGGTTTAGCTGTGCCATCGTCTGAGCTCCCCATCAGCTTCTCTGACCCTCTGGCCGAGTCTGCACTGTTATTGAGGACACGTGGTTGATCACACTTCAACTGTTCTAATACAGCAACCAGTTAATCTTCCTAGGCTGGCCAGCATGGCTAACAGCACCAGGAATCCTGTCTGCACTACAGAAATGAAACATTTCCTTTCTGTCCTGGTAAACATGAAGGTTATGCAGACACGAAGGGCCAAATGTGACATTCTGGTTATGCTAAAATAACACAGTCACCTCCTGCCAAGGGGCTTCTCTGAAAATTCAACCATACTCCATTTCCAGATACCTTTCCCTCTAAATGAAGTAACTGAACGTTGTCCAAGCCACATCCACTTAGTAATCTCCCATCCACAGATGGCCACTGGGAGTTCACAGCTCATCCTATCTTCCAATTATAAAACCCATCATCAATACAGCCATGGGAGAGTGCTGTCTGTGCTCAGCACACACTGACACCAACAGTTAACTCTCGGGACAGATACACCCCCACCTTAGCTTGTTAGGCCAAGTTCAGGAAAAGTTTTAATTAAACATGGGCATAAAGTTGCTAACTGAAGTCTTGCTTGGTACATTTAAAGCAAAAAATGTTATTTTGCTGTACAACATACAGGTAAGTATTTTCTTTTTACTACACTGAAAATGGGCCAGCCGCCTGATTTTGCATTTAGAAATCTGGTGGCATGGTGCAAAGTTAATCTTATTTTCTTGTCATTCTATTACTAAGTGAAAATAAAAGGGAGGAAAGAATTTAAAAAGCAGCAAATATATTATCAGCTATACTGAGACTATGCTGAATTTACTTACTTGGTACTGCACGCCAGCTGCAGCAATCAGAACAGGTGACTGATGTAAAAGCATAGGAAAAACATGCAAAAGCACAAGTCTTGCTTAAAGTCTCTATATAAATATAATATAGCCAGATCCTGTGTGTCCTACAATTCCAAATTTAAGACCAAAAAACTTCTTAAAGAAACATAAAGACAGACAGACTTATTTCTAAGCATTCTGGATTTAGAAGATTGTAATCACGCTACAAGAGAATAGGCAACCACTATATTCTAAACCACACAGTTAAACAACTGATATTCAGTTCAAGGTGGTGAGCCCAGTTGAACTCTTAGCCGGACAACATCTTTAAATCAGGGCTTTTTCTCTAAGAATAGAAGGCAAGGTACTTTGACATACTTCCATCTTTATTTAACAAGTACTTTGTTACTTTTCTCTAAAGATTTTCATTGATTTTCTCTAGTAAAACTGTTCAGTTTTGTAAATACGACTCTGCGAAAGTTGTGCATCTCTCTAGAAATAAAATGCAGGAAATGGCAGATTTAATGCATCAGTAGTTTTCCTAGAGTGCTTTGCATACATAAATAGAGCACGTCAAAGTACTGTTTCTTCCTACATTTGGGTTTGGGTTTGCCATTGACACTGCATTGGGAGGAGCTGTCAACTCCCTCAAGGACAGAGGCCCTGCAGAGACCTTGACAAAGAGAGATGGGCAATCAGCAACCATGTGAAACGTTAACAATGGCAAGTGCTGGATTCTGCAGCTGGGACAGGGCAGCCCTGGTTGTCTGTGGGCTGGGGAGAAGGAGGGCACCTGTGGGAAGGGACCTGGGGGTCCTGGTCGATGGTAAGCTGGGTATGAGCCAGCAGTGCCCTGGCAGCCAGGAGGGCCAACCCTGTCCTGGGGGCACCAGGCCCAGCACCGCCGGCCAGGCCAGGGAGGGGATTGTCCTGTTCCGCTCTGCACTGGGGCAGGCTCCACTCCTGGGGGCAGTTCTGGGCACCTCAATATAAAAAAAGACATGGAGCTTTAGAGAGGGTCCAAAGGAAGGCCATGAGTGAAGGATCTGGAGGGGAAGCCTTACGAGGAGTGGCTGAGGACACCTGGTTTGCTCAGCCTGGAGAAGGGGAGACCTCACTGTGGTCTTCAACATCTCTTCACTCTCATGACCAGTGACAGAATTTGAGGAAATGGCATGAAGCTGAGTCAGGGAGGTTTAGGCTGGATATCAGGAAAAAGTTTTTCACCCAGAGTCGCTAGGTACTGGAACAGGCTCCCCAGGAAAGTGGTCAGAGCACCAAGCCCTGCCTGAGCTCAAGAAGCGTTCGGACAACACTCTCAGGCACTTGGTGGGATTCCTGGGGTGTCCTGTTCAGGGCCAAGAGCTGGACTCCATGATCCTGATGGGTCCCTTCCAATTCAGCATATTCTATGATTTGTAGAAACCATTTTCATTTTGGAAGAAAGAAGCTTTCTTCAATTGCAGAATTCCATCAAATATAATTTCCTGCAATTCTGATGTGTACAGGGGATTACACAAAATGCAAGGCTTTCTCACAGATATTACAGTAAACTCTATTGCAACTACAAGACTCGATACTATTACCAAAATGATGTTTATGTTTTGGAAGGGGCTTTGACTGCAAGATGTCCACTCTTCCAGACTTCTCAGCTCTCTGGAATGAAACAAACAGCTCACTGAAGCATTAAACCTTACTTATGCTTGGTTTGCTTTAGTTGAACCAAGGTGAATAAGAGTCATAACGGTAGTATAACCGTGTAGCAGGTCATCCTTTATGTCATTACATTCTCTTAATACGAAATTCCCAGTAACTATTCGATCACATCCTATTTCCCCATGTCCAAAAAAGCCAAAGAGGGGTACACTTGGAAAAAACTTCCTAAATGCATCTGCTTCCATATTCCTTTTGGTTTTGTAATGCCGATATCCTCTGCCAACACACGCAAACATGAAGCCAATGGTGTTGTGCTCGGGGATGTTTGCTGCTTTCAGACGCTGCATGGCCGCTTCTGCCGTCCTCTCATCAGCCACATCCTGGTCTAACAGGACGGTGGCACTCTGGATCTGGGGACCGCTGAAAGCCAACCCCACCACACCGCAGGCGTCACCGGGCTGGGCGTGGCTACTGCAAGGCAACAGGCACCGAGTTAGAGAACGTTTTGGGGGGACCACTTGTCACCTGACTGAACTGCTGTGCGGCAGACGTAGGTTCAAAGCAGCCAACGCTGCAGTGATTCTGATACCATCCGGAGTTAAAAAGCAAACCAAAGACTTCACAATTTAGCAATGTTTTTGTGTAGCAACCTTTCACAAGGAAGAACTTCCACATCCATTACTGGGTATTAAGCATAAATTTGTTTCACATATGCCAAATTCAGCAGTTTCTGTATGTCACAGCTCTGCAATTCCAACTAAACCATCAGTTAAACTTCAGACAAGCAAAGGCACTGAGGATTTATACATTGAAGCAGGGCGGCAGTCAGTAAAGGTTTCGGATTCATGTTGCTTTAAATCGGTTGGCCAGGACACACAGGGTTAAGTAGTTATGTACTTAACCTTTATCTGCAGTGACTTTATCTAAGGTCAGCTCTTCTATGGGGCAATGGTGCAGCTGGCAAAATCAGATGCAAGAAAAACGCTGGTACTAGTATGGACTCCAGACCTCCAGTGGCATGAGGAGCCTACGGGCACGGCTGCACTGAGCTCCCCAGGACGGAGTGCCACGTCCTTCAGCAGCCACGGTGGGTCAGGCGAGCTCCTGGGGCACAGCCCTGTCGTGTGTGCAGCCACTGCTCCGTGCTGTGAGCCAAACCGAGGCAGATACACAAACACACCTTCACATCCTGGGCTCCACCACAATGGGAACTCATTTACCTGCACCCCAGAGACGAAATGCTGACTGTAATAAACACACAACGTTATCTGAAGCTGGAAATCTCCTTTTCAGTGGGTTTCTCCTACCAAGTTTCCAGAATCCAAATTGTAACACAAAAGCTTCCAGCTTTTCTGGCTGCATCAGTGTAGCAGTTGAGACATTTTTGCCTTTAAGAAATTATTATTTTAGTACTGCTAAAGGGCATTTCCAATATGACTAGAAGGCTACGGATCTGCAATGTTTCTCTCATTTTAAATCTTTTTCATCATTTACCTTGGAAAAAATACCTACTTCTCAGAGGTCAGTGATGTAAAGCTCTCCACTTGTCCCCCTGCCAGGATGATACTTTTCTCATTCAATGGATTGACTATTTGATGAAGAAATCGAGTAGCTCCAGTCTTCCAGGAGTTGTAGCCAAACAGAAGAACAACACGGAGATCTGGGTTATTCTTCAGACCTACAAACAGAAGCCAACACCGATCCTCTTATTTTTAAATCCTGAACTCTGAAGTCCAACCATGCTAGTTTCTCCTCAAATAATCCATCACACCTCTCTCTGAACAGCTCCGCTTGAAATGTAACTGAGGTAACAGCAAACCGATACTCAGGATAACTTAACCTTGGCACTCCAGAGGCTGGGAGGAGCAGAGATGCACAGGCACCAGCTGTAGCCCCACAGAGGCGCTCGGAGCCAGTACAGAAGCTGCTGGTTCCGCACAGAACTCCAGACTAGCACCTCGGAGAGCAGCACAGCACCTCACAAAAGCCCACGTAAAGGAGAAAAAAATGACATACCTGCTTCAGCAAATTTACTTTCATCAAAGACCCTGTTCTTCACGTCTTTAGAAAAATGGAAGGTATGAATTTTCACCCCATCAATTTTGGGAAACAACAGAGCAAACCCAGCTTCGCCCTCTTCAACTTCTTGAGGCTGATTGCTGCTTGAACCCATCGGGGTAACTACAGAGACAAAACCAAGCGTCTTGTGTTCAGAGATTCTAATACTTTCATTTACACCGTAACATGGGTAGAAAGAGGTTGAACAGCTCAGGTGATATAAAACGTGACAATCTATTTCCATAACAACTTATCTAATTGAAAACCGGTGTGATTTTTTTGTTAACGTTTTGGAAAGACGAAACGTGTAAGTCCTGCTGGCTATGGATCATGCTGAAGTCAGTTTTGACAAGGAGACGTGGATATATTTACACGTATCCCCCCAGGCACACCAAATATAAAACATCAGGAAAACAAGAACAGTGCAATACAAGCCTTCCTGCCAACTTCTGCAGGCACACAGACATACTTAAGTTTTTAAGGTATCCTATAAGCACGTGATGACAGTATAAAGCAAACTGACACAAAAACTGGGAGTGTATTATTAACATATGGTAGCGACAACAATCAAATACCTTACTTACGATGTGGGAAGTGAATTTAAGGTGAGACACTATAAAAAACCAACCTTCTAATGACAAAAGTGAAGCATGAGAAAAGCCTGCCACAGGAGGCTGTGAATTTTCCATTAGTGCATATTCCTCCTGCTAGACCATTACAAACAGGTACATACCAGGATGCCCTGTACAGTTAGTCACTGAATATGACTGAAATATACACATAAATCCAAGCAACATTCAACAAGTACACTGAGGTGCCAGGGAAAGCTGCCTGCCCAATTAAATCAACCCTTTTAATTATAACTGCAATACACGAAGTAAGCTCCACGTCACTTAGCAGTGACACTGTGAACTCCTTAAAACTAAAGCCAGTGCTGAACAAGGTGGGAGATGACACCTTCAAGCTGACTTCTCAAAAACCCACACATTTTGCTCCTACCTACAATCCCTGGGGTGACCAGCCCAAGAACCTGACATCGCTTTGGCAACAACTTTTCAAGTGCGAGTGCTGTTTCTTTACTGTTTCTTTTTCTGGCTGTTAAAATAAGAAGAGACCAAAAAAAACCATCAGACAGCAGTAAAAGTATGTTCTGAGCAAATCCCACAGCCAACCCCGTCGTGTTTAACCAATGCTGCCCATCAGTGGCCGCCCTGGTAACAGCACGCAGGTCTGTGCTGCTCCCTGAGAGCACAGGGCTGCCGGCAGCCAAACTCACTCATCGTCCTCCACAGGAGGGAAAGGAACCCATCTGTGCACATTAACCCACATCTGTGAGCTGCTTCGTACCACAAACGCAATGCTACGCAGTCATGGTTTCTGCTAAAGATTTCCTTTCCACTGAAACCGAAACTCAGAGAATTCCCTTCCAGCTGACTATGCTCCACTTACACCCCACACGTATCTGGAAGCGGGAGTGAGTTAGGGCCAGGCTTTACCTTTCTTTTGCTCGTGACACTCCTCGTGCCCGCTGAAGGTCTCCGCATCAGCGATGTAGAGCACGGTCTGGGGCAGCACGTGCACCTTCTGCAAAGACACAGGAGTACATGAGACTCAGGAGTGGAGGGAAAGCGGGGGCAGAAACCGAGGAGAAACTGCTCCTGCTCCACCGGCAGCCCACGCTGGTCCCCTCTCCAGGCTCCTGTCTCGTTAGCCTCAGAAGTGCCCAGACAAGCTCTCGTTAACCTCAGAAGGGCCCACATTTAGCTAATGAATTGATAGCACAGGTAGGGAGCTGACCCAAATCTCACACAAGCAAGAACAGCTCTGCAGACCAGCCCCACGACTCTGCTCCTTCTTTTAGCACTATCTAAACTCCTTGCATTCATGGCTGTCGGCTTCTGCTGTTCATCAGTGCTGATGCTGGGAAACAGTGTAGAGGCGCTTCCGGCCTTTCCTGTCCCAGCTGGTTTAGCACTGATCTGCTCGGGCCTCTGTCTACTGCTTAAGACCCCGACATGAATCTTTGTGCAGTGAAGACCCAGCACCAGGTTAATACTGGAAAGGAATCCTGCAGCGTTTCCTCAGTGTCTCCCAGCCTGTAAGAGTTTACCTCTGAACAAGATTGCCGAGATGAACAGATGTGCCCTGAACTGCAAATCCTCGGCGTTTCGATCGCTGTATTAACACGCAACTCTTGAACGGTCCAAACCACCTACGCCTCCGAGCACGTCCCTTTTTGCCGGGCGCTTGGCAGAAGCGCGTCCAGCGTTCAGGCGAAGGCGCCGACCCCGCGCCCCTCACGCGCCCCCTCAGGCCGCCGCTCGCGCCCCCTCACCTCGAGCTCGCGGGCCAGCGCGCGCACCAGCGCGTGGCTTTCGGCGGGGCCCGGCTCCAGCGCCGACACCCACGCGATTCGCTGCCGCGTCCGCAGCGTCCGCCGGGCGCACTCCCTCCATAGCCGGCACACGCTGCAACAACAACACGGGCACACCGCGTCGGCCCCGCGAACCGGAGCCGGCCGCCGCCCACCCCCCGGCCCTGGCCCCGGCCCTTACCAGGCGGCGCGCAACAGCGCTTTGGTGGGCAGGAAGCCGAGGACGCGCTCCACGACCTCGGCGAGGTTGGCGAGGACGTAGCCGCCCTTGGCCGCGGACTCCATGGCCCCGCCGCCTCCCCGGCCCCGCCGCGGCCCCGGCGCCCTGCGTCACCCGCGCGCCGCCGCGCCTGAAGCGACTTCCGGTCAGCGCGGGCACAAGCATCCACACTGGCGCCGCCTGGCGGCGGGGAGGACCCACCCGGCTCTCACCTCCCCCCTCCTTCACTCGCGCCCCGGGCCCCAGCACGGACACAGCGCTTCGTAAAATGCTTTTTATTCATAAACTTGATGCAAGTTTACAAATTACTGTACATTGCCAAGGAACTCTGCCAGAAGAAATGGAACCCAAACCGAAGCAGGCGCCCAAGGGCGGAGGCCGGGGCCGCCCCCAGCGCTCCCGCCCCGCGCCGGGGAACAACACGCACGGGGAGCGGTGCCAAACCTCGCCCCTCGCTTCTTTCGAGCTAAAAACTGGATCTAGAAGCAAATGCACAAGGACCCGCGGGTGCCTGATAGAGAAAAGAGCACAAGTTCGATAGTCAACTAAAAAAAAACAAACCATAACAAAAACATGCTTCTGCACTTGTGGAAGTGCTTAATCCATGGAACACAGCCTCGGCTCGGCGCCGAGGGGTGCACGGGCCTAAGGACGAGGACACTACAACCAAAATAGAGTCGATTCCGGTAAGGCAATGAAATTGTGTGAGTACACAGACCCAGATTCATCTCCTAATAAAGAAAGAACAGTTCCCATTAGTCTTTCAATAACAAAACCACCGTCATGACTATGGCAGCATTTCTTACGCCTCTGAAGTGGATGACACGTTTTTGTACTTTATTGTAGCTTTTATATAAAAATTTTTCATTCAAGGACTTTCATCTCAATTTGTGCCAATCGCTTTATAAGTTCATTAGTTTACAAATGATTGCAACAACCCGTTAATAAAATGGAACACCTAAAAAGGTTTTTAGTATTTTAAATAACTTCAAGCTTCATACTGTGGCTCTTCTTGTTAAGGAGGTTGAGCCAACAAGTAGCAGGAACAGCCCAGCAAGTTCTGATGCCCCAGTGGAAGTGACTAGTAACAAGGTTTTATTGGCACAGCCTTGCTCTGCATAAAAACAAAAAACAGAAACAAAATAAAAAAGAAAAAAACCAACCAGAAAATTAAGATAATCTAAACAAAGAGCATCTTTTCCAATAAACAGTTCATATTCTCATACAGCCACGAAAAATGTTTAATGACTTAACATACATGTGTTTTTCCTATATCATTAATTTGGAAAATACTACAAACGCTGTCATTTTAGACCAGAAAAACTACTGTGATTTGCAAGACCTGACATTTCCTAAAACAGTATTAAACAATGTATTAAACTTCTTGGCTTTAAATGAAACAATACAATGCAAGTCTCTGCAGTCTGCATTTTGCAAAAAGTAAGAAATACACAGAAGTGTGTGAACAACTCACTCCTACTGAATGATCTTTAGTAAGTCGATAGCCTGCTGCAGGGAGAGCTTATGCTTTCAAATAAAAAAAGGGAGAGGGGAGGGCGTGGCCCAAATATGCTTAACCCATAAGAACAAATGTGGCAAAGGCCCAAACTGCTCAGTCCAGATGCCTAAGGAGAGCGGAATGGTAAGGCTGTAACTTATACTGTACGTGTCAGTTGACAGATTATCCACTAACTTATCTAATAGCTAAAGTCCTCAGTACAGCTGTTATAGGGGCACTCATAGCTTGAGTCTGTGTGTTGGAGAACATAAAAAAGAGCTTGTTTTGTTGACATTGGTCCAGGTGTACAACAGCCCTCAGCATTAGCCATCTTCTTTCGGAGGAGTGTACCAGCCTGTGGAGAACAGAGACACGTTAGGTACCAACGCGGCTGTGTCCACACCATCCCACTCCCCATCTGTGGGAGATGGAAGCCTGACCTGGCTCATTCCCCCCTCTTAAAGCAGGCCAGCTCAGCGAGACCCAGTGCCCTAAAGGGGAGCAGTCAGCAGCGGGAGACAAACCACGTGGCACCCTCCAGGATCAGACCCAGGACTTGGGTGTGCACACACGGATTCTTGTGGCAGCAGCTGTCCTGAGCCGGACAAGCTGAACACCAGCAAGAGGAAGCTGCTGCAGGAGGAACATTGCTCTAACCAAACTCAATAGAAGAGAGGTAAAACCCCCAAGTCTTCAAGCTACTTAAAACATACACATACAAACATGACTGCACTGGGACACTTATATAAATCCCATTTTGTGTACTGCAGAGTTAGGCGTGCACAAGCAACTGAATGGTTTATCCTACTTCTGCAAATCTTACTGTAGGGATAAGCTCAGAAATGTCAGTTGAATAACTGGTCTCCTGACAATCTGGCACGTTTAGCAGCTGAATCATACCTGATCGGTGTGCTCAGCTTTTTCTAGAGACCTCCAGAGCTCCAATCTTAATTCTGCCAGCCCCTCTTGTAAAATTTCCTCTAAATGACCGTACAGTGACTACAGAGCCTTTTTGTGCTGTCCCAGAGAGCAGGTAGCAGCTGTGAGCTCAAGACACTTTTCACAGCAGCACTGCGTACTGTGAATGCTTTGTGCACAGCTCCTGAGGCAGGACTGATCACTTGCAGCACGTACAAGTAAACAGACAGCCACGCTGACTTTTGTAGCAAACTAAAAGAGCAAAAGGCTCAGTTAACGGCAAGATCAAAATATTGTAAAATGGGAGAGCATGTTAAAGTCATTATCTTTGATCTTCCTCCCAAGAGTACAGGTGTTGTGCTCTGTTTTAGCAGCAGGGAAGCTGAGGTGCTCCCTGCAGTCACACAAACATTCACAATAACCTGAATTCCTGGAGGATACCGCGTCCAACCGGGAGCAAAGAACATCACACAAGTGCTAACTGGACCAACTCTCATCACAAGATCAGGGTACCAATTCTGCTGACTACCTTTATGTAACATGTAAGCTACTTAAACCTTTTAAAGCCTCAGGCTTCTCATACTGCCACAGTAAATTCAATTATACCTGAAGCACTTGTACACTTGTTTTATGCAGCAGAGAGACTTTAAATAGAGTAAAAAAGCCCAAACCGAAACAAGTGTCTCCCTATTCCATTGTACATTTTCCCAACTAGTGCACCTCACTTGGACTTCTTGTATTTTTTAGTCTTAGGTCTTTTTTTCCCACTTTATCTCCTCTTTAATGATAATTTCCACGAGGTTCTTGCCACATTGAAACAAAATCTTTCAGGGAAAGGGCTAAACTTCCAGCAGATATTCACCAATATGAAGAGCCCTTAAAGCTACAGTAACAACGAAGTTCCTAGATCAACCAGCTGAAAATGAAATGGAGCTGCCTTTCAGAAAGCAGCAGGAACATGCACAGAACAGTCAAGGAAGCTGGAAAAGTTGCAATGATTAAAGTCAAGTTATTTAAGCACCACTGTTTTCCTAGTGCAAGAAGAAAAGAAGGAAGAAACATTTATGGTCTTCCCAAGCCAAAGTAAGGCACTGTCACTTCAAGTTTCTGTGTGGCCAAACACCAATTCCCAGGGTGCTGTGAAGAAGCACAAAATGGCAAGAATATACATACCATTTTTCTCATGTATTTGTACTAGTGACTTATAGGACTGCTGTGCTCTTGCTAGGTTATATTGATTCTGAAAGGAGAAAAAACTAACATAAATACCTGCATCTAGACATGCAAGACTCAAAAACAGTTCTACAAGGAAGTTCTACAGTCGGCTTGAAAATAAAAAACACGCACAATGTTAGAACATTCCTGGCTTTCGATTCCCTTCTCAGAGCCAGAAATTCCAAATCCTCCCAATTCTGATCCTCCTTCCCTCCCTCGCCAATACAAGGATAACAAAAGCCTAACTACTTAAATACCCTGCCCATCCCAAGGCTCTATCCACCTCATACACTCATAATTACATACAAAATTCTTAATTGCCAATAAAATACTCATACAGGCACCAGACAATCCAAAATGCTTATGTATTTGCAACAGCAATTCTGTCATTAAGCATCTTCTATGCGAGTCAGCCGAGAAATGGAGGCCCAACAGTGATTTGTGGAAGTGATAAACACAGCACATTTACCTTATTGGCTCCGAACTGTACTCTGGCTTTTCCTTTGACTAAAGTGGCATTGATCTGCATGATGACTGATTCTATTGAGTAGGCACTGCTCCAGCCCTGGAGGAGGAAAGGAACATTAACATACAACATGCACTTGCTCCTTGTGCTCACCTTGCAAATCTATTTTGGAATGTGTGCTTTGGGATTTTTTTTTCCTGCATTCCAGTTTTAACTACTTCTTTTCAGTTAACTTTTATTTTCCACAGAAAATCTGTAAAATGATCTGCAGTACTAGTACTAAGAACTTGTAAGAAGAATGAAAAGGCTGAATCACGTTTCCAAAATACAGCAAGACAGAAACAAAAAAGCTCCATTCTTACAGCTTTGACACATTTTCAGCAATGTCACAACAGAAATTAAAACTCCTTGTTCCAAGAAGCAGAAAAGACTGATCTCTAATGAAGTCAATTCAGTAAGCTGTAAGAATTTTGCTCATCTCTGGCATTGCTTTACCCTCCAGAGCTCACAAGAGTTTCTGCCAGAGCCTGCAAGTAAATTACTTCATTCATTTACTTATTTTAAAGAGAAAATCACTCTGTCCCCACCAATCATCTATGCCTATAATCTTCTGTATTCCTCACTTCTCCAGAGCTGACTTTATGCAGTTGAAGAGGCTTCCAGAAGAGAAAACGTGACTTGCTCCCCAGAACTTGCTCTTCACACTGCCTTCCTCACAGAAATCCTCAGAGTTCCAAGTTGTGCTCGCACTTTCTGCCTCTTCCTCAGATCTCTTGTAAGCCATCCAAGGCAGAAAAGAAGATCTCAAACAACATCAGCAAGGCAAATCTTGTGGGACTGAGGTTTAAACCCACCATGTTTCCTTTGGAGTGTGTAGTTGATTCCACACAGGGATTCTTCAACAAGCGAAGCACCTATTTTCATTATGTTAAAGCATTTATTATCAGATAACAGAGCCCATATTCACCTGTTTAGTAAGAAGTTCCATGCATAATGCACCTCCACCTAGGACATACCTAGAAACAAATGTGAAAGAAAATATACTTCACATCAGCAGTTAGTAAAAAGATGCAAGTGCTCACAGCACTTTAAGCTCTTGCCAGCTTGTTTGTTTAATTCTCTGTTCATAAGCAGAAATGCCCTTTAACCAGTAATATATTGTAACTAGTTAGCAGTGTTACACTCAGGCAAAGAAGATGAGCACTGTGAGACAAAAAAAACGCTGTTTGCTAACTAGACTTAGCTTAAACCACTGACTGAGCTGGTCTGCACAACTGCAGAGACCATGGAGAAAGGAAAGTTACTTTTTATGGCTACTCTACATATACATACTACTGACATGTAGCTAAAAGAAACCAACAAAATTCAGTTGTGTAAAGAAATTTAACACCATTTCAAGCAATGTAGGTGCACTTATAAATAATGTGAGATCATCAGATCCGTGCTTGCTCTTTTCCTTTCCCTTTCTAATTTCAACACTTCATCCTTTGTGCTGACTGGGATTCAGCAGAACACCTGAGCATCACAAAACCTGGACTGAGGGAAGAGAATTTACCACTGCCAAAACGTATTCTCTGTGATCAAGACATTTAAACCTCACACAACCATATGACATTCAGAGGGAAAAATGACCACTGAAAAGCCATCCTTTTTTCATTCTAAAAAGAAGTCTGAGTACAATCAAATTAGAATCCAATGAATTTTCTGGTGTTTGGCTCTGCTTGTTTAGTTTTGAGATAGCAGCACCCCTCATGAACCCTATTTAACTGCACTAACCATTTACTGAATTCAAAAAGAATACATGGCAATTCAAATCAAATCAGAATCAGCACCAGCTATCACAGACTGCATTTTCAAATGCAGATATCATTTCCTGTCACCAGGAGATGCGTAAAAGCCTTGGAAGGTGAATTTAATCTTCTCTCCCTGGATATATCCAAGTTTCTGTGCCACAGACAGCACTTCAAACACGCCTTAGATGACATTTGGAGCATGTTTTCAATTAAATTTAGTGTTTTTGGATTAGCATTTGAGGGATTTTTAAACAAAAACTTTATGGCAGTGTTACCAGCAAAGAGAGACAGTTAAGACTATACACCAAACTTAAGGCAACACAGGATCAAGACCCGCTCAAAACACCAACTCAAAACACCCCACAACAGGAGAAGGAACAGCGACGTTAACCCGCTGCAGAGGGAGTTCTTAAACATTATGGCAGGCACAGAGTTTTTCAAGTTGTAGCATTTTTACCACAAAGCTCAATTTCTGTAGGGCAACTCAAACCTACCCTCCCGTGAGCACAGGAGACACCACTCGCACAAAGGGAGGATCAAAAGGGAAGTTATCCTGAAAAGAACAACAATAAAAAAAACACAGGTTAAGGAAAACACTGACATTACTTCCCAACCAGAAAGTATTTCAATAGCCTTCTTTGTCAAATCAGATTTGAAGTACTATGAGTTTTCAGTTCTGTAAAAATTCCCTTTCCGTAGTACTGGCTAAAAACCATATTTTTGGGAAGCTTTAGTGCCAAACTTAAAAGTTAGTTTTCTTTTTTCTCTTCCCTTTTTTTTCCTCTACAGATCCATTATTACTCCAGTAACAGCTGAGGGTCATTTCAGTCACTTTCTATGGTAAGCCTCAAATTTAACTGCAGCTTTTCATCCCACAGACACTTACCTTAAAAGAGAAGTTGAGTAAAATGTATTCTACACCTTCTTTTTCTTTTAAGACCTGAAGATCACTATGCAGTGGGCTGTCAGGATCAACCCTATGAAAGCAGCAGAGGGGAGATCATGGATAAAGTTAATATTTTCAATACCTGTAAACAGTAATTCCTCTTAAAGACTTCCTTTATGTATTTGTAGTTTACAAACTGTAGTTTAAGGTGAACTGTAGGAAATTCTTGCTCCTTTTACCAAGTAAAAACTTTGCCATGAGATCAGCATGAAAACTTGCTGCAATGTACTACATTCCCAATGCTAACAAGTGTTACGTAAAAACAGCACAAAATAAGCTGTTTATTTGAAAAGAGCAATTTTAATTCTCTTCAGTTCAGTTGTGTTCAAATAAGAGCAGAGAAAAACAGGAAGACTGCAGTCATCTAGTTTTCAGCACACAGTTAGCGAATCCTTTATGGAATATGTAATTGTAGTTCTGCATCAGCTGTTCAAAGTAATCTGCATCAGCAGAAGTACTAAAGCCAGCAGCTTCTGCTCAGCAGAATTTCAACAACTGTTTGTTCCAAAATGCTGGTGGTGAGCAGCCTGGCCATTAATCCAGACACTACTGGGTTAATCCCACCAGGCTCTGACACCCCATCAGCTTTTAAATAGGAAGAGACTAGTCAAAAACACCTGCAGCTAGCCAAAAGCATATGTTAAAGGGACTGAAGGCCATTAAATCTAATCCTCTGCTACAAGTGAAACTACAAAGTTATTAGATCTCATTTCAGAACTTCTTGGGCAGTTTGTCCCCATCCTACCACTGTGAAGTTATTTGAGAAAAAAATCTTCCAATGCTTAGGAACCTGTCATTTCAAGCCATAGCTTTTGCTGGGCCAGTTCAAAGGGACTGGTTCTCGTAACAATCCTGGTCCTTCCTCACAGGGGCTCTTTCCTCTGACATCACCCCTCAGCTACTCTGCACACAGTGCATGTTTCCAGACACTTTTTGCTGCAATAAACAATCACAACACTTATTCTCTCCGACATTCTGGAGAGCATTTGCTGCATGTACTCCATTTCCTCTTTTCTGAAGGCAGAAAATGAGACCTGTTCACAGCCCTTGAACAGAGATTTCCAATCACTGCTCGGTGGTTTGAGCACTTGGTTACAGAAGCGCTCGACAGGAAAGGCCTCCTGTAACGTGACACAGATTTCTCTGATGTGTCATTCCTGCCATTTTCAGCCTCAAAACCTTGACATGCCCATGATTACACTAAGTAGGAAACAAAACTATTTCAGCAGCTGGTGACCCAGTCTGCACAGGTCTCACTCCTAGGACAAGGCAACAATTCCTACAGGCAGGTCAGCTACTGTGCTGAAACAGCCTCTGTCCTTATCCTTATCCACCAGGACATATCTGAACCCACAGAAGCTCTTCCACGCATCGCCAGATGTTGCAGCCACCCAGCACAGCCTGGGTAGGCTCTTCCTTTCTTTAGGGTACTGCAGAGGGATGACAGCACACGATCCTCTTACCAGGAATATTTTCACTCTAACACCTCTAGGATTAAAGTTACTGGACTGTGGATGTAACAAGGTGAGCTACGAACTGCTTTTCATTTTGTGTACTAGGCGATGACAGAAGACAAGTTCTATATAATTATATCACTCACATTTATGTGATAGCTTAAAGTTTCAGTCCTTTGTGTCTGTTTAACTCTAGAAATAAACAACTAATGATACTAAGGCAGTTCTTTCCTACATCTTGAATGAAACTAGAAGTGGGATTTTCCTGTTATTAAAAACAAATAAAAACAAAACCGTGCAAAAAGTCTTGAAAAAATTTTCATCATTTAAGGCTGCGTATTTTGGAGCAGTTTTAGAATTGAACAGTAATGACAGTTAATGTAATACACAGTGCTGGCAGTGAAAAGCAGGTCTGTCTTTTTGCCAGCTCAGTTACTACAGTTCCATCTCTACACATTTCTATGTATCAGAATTAGAGCCACTATTTAGTGGCTACAATTACCATTACTGCTACTACTATTGTAACACACTATTTCCATATGCTCTGGCTAGAGAGTCTCATTGATCAAAAGAATCTCTGCAGCAATGATAAAACAGATTGTTCAGAAAATGAAAAAACTTTAATAACTTACTTGAGAAGCTTAACATGCCATTCATACAAGCTGTCATTTACCAGTTCCACTGAATATATCCCTGTAGAAATATTAGATGGAATTAATTATGCACTAGAAGTGTAATAAGAAAACTTAGCAAAAACATTCTTTGCTTTTAAATATGAATACTGTCAGCAGATGTAAGCAATGGGTAAGATACTGATACTGAGGCACGTCCTTCCTCCAGCAGCAGAAGCACTTCTGAGCAACTACAAGGAAAAAGTGTTTTCACTTCTATTAAAAAATTCCACATGAATCAAATTTTTTTCTGATATTCAACCATTTCGCCTTCAAATCTTCCACAACTACAACTCCAGTTTGCTTATTACTCACTATATTTTCCACCCAGTACACGAGCAACGTGCTTTTAAGACACTTTACAGCACAGTTTGAGTCTGCAGCAGTGTGTTTCCCAGGTTCTCATCAGTACAGGCAGACCACGACAGCACACTGGACAGTGCAGGCAGCAGAAACCCCACAGAAGGGGGATACTGCAGTGGATGAAGCACATTTCCAACAGCTGACTGAAGAAGCCAGAAAGATGCATCTAAAGAATGGAATGATCTGTGGGAGCCAGCTGGTGATGTTCAGTGGCCTGTTTGTTTTAAGCATGTTAAACAACAGTTGTGCATTGCACTCCCAGGGAAGGATGGAAATTATCTGCCATTTTCTTGTATATTCAAAGCTTCCTCTCTGCATAAATTCACAAGCAGCTCTGGAAAAAGCAATAAATCTTTAACCACCAGACAAGATTCAGAACATGGTATCAGTCATGTACAAAAGTTAAACCTCTTCTTTCACAGAATATTCATGCATACAGACTAACCCACTATTATTAAACTCGTTACCCGGCCTAGTACTTAACAGCATCTCTGTTGCTGACCTAATTATTTGGAAGTCAAATGCAAATCAGGAACCTGCCTAGGATTTCTGAAGGCAATGCAACCATCAGATTGCAGTCACCACATTCTCCCCAAGGAATGGGGGCATTAATTCCTGAATTTTATTATTCTAGCATAAAAGTAAACCTGCAGTTGAAACTTATAAGCAGTAGTACTAGGAGTACAGATGACATTTCAAGCTGTCCAGACACCTTTATTCCTAAAGCATTGCAAAACTGGGCAGAGAAGTTAAAGCACCCCTGCTTGTTTCTCCTTGCTAAGTGCCACTACCAAGTGGGTACTGCAGCCAAGAGCACAATTTCCAATTTTTCTGTGTCTAGAATAACAACGCAGGCCTGAACACATAGTCACTGTGCTCTCCATGTCCCTTTTAATCAGCAGCTACTTCAGAGACATGACATTTCTGTTTGAGGATCAAGCAAAGGAGCTATTAAGGCCTTTTTCCAATTCCCCAGATCCAAGGACACTATTTTCTGAACTGACCTTAATGTAAGTCACAAACTGTAAGAATTTGTACTGCTCTGATGTAACAACAAAAGAGTTGACATTCAGAACTCTGCTCATCGTCAACCCTCATTAATGACAAATCTATTCCATTGTTGCAACCAGAATATCTTCTTCCACCTGCATCCAAATGGAGCAAAGACTGGAAAGAAGCAGCCTCTCGGTATCACAGTTTTTAGCCCTCCACAAGCACAGAATACTTATTACGGACAAGGGAATAAGTTACCGTAAGGCTCCTGACACCATCCCAAACAAGGGAGACCACAAGAGAACTTCCATCCCTTGGCTCATTCCCTAAGCCTCCAGCCCCACTCCCGCCCTCCTCCCATCCTCCTGGGACCCCTGTTCTCAGCCACGGTTACATCCCAGTCCCTCAGCCCCAAGGCCACACATTTCAGCAGCCTCCCCTGCAGGAAGAGTTGCACTCCTGAGAGTTGTACTGCACCTAGGCCAGAAGCTGCAAGAGGGTTCTTCAGAGAGACAGGCTCAGCTCAGGACTGACGCGCACGAGCCTGAGCACCACTGCAAGACACTCCCTCAGCCTTCCAAGCAGCCACGTTCTGAGCCAAAGAGCATCTCTGTCCCCTCAGGAACAGCAGCAGAGGGGCTCCGTGTCTTGGTACGGAAGCTGCTTAATAACGCTACCCAAAGCTGAGGGAGGGCGTTGTTTGGGGTTTTCTGAATAATCAAGAGGTGTTATTTGGAAGTAATTTATATGCTTCTTTTGTAATTTTGACAGTAAGAGGAAAAAGGTTCCTGCCAAAAGAATTAACTCATCACCAGCAGTTTTTGAGAAGTCCTTAATGTAGGAAAGGAATTAAGGTAGGTTCCTCTTGCTTAAACACAAGGTGGGTTTTTTATTCCTCAAAGGTGATCAAGTAAAAAGAAGCTCACAGAACCATGAAACAAGCAAGAAAGAAATTGAAATGTAGAAAGAAAAACAATTCCTTTCAAAACAGAGGTAACGTCTTACTTATGGCAACATTACTATATCAAAAATTGAATCTCATACAGCCTTCGGATAAAAACAGTGAATTGAAGTCTATATGAACTATATATGAATAAAGGAGATGCTAAAGATATGAACAGAAAATATTTCATTTAATATGCCCAAATTCTTTGTTTCTTGCCCTCCTTTCCCAATCCCCTAAACTACATTAAGTTCTTTGTGAATCTCCAATCTGATATGTAGAAATGAGATAATCTTACTCTGCAGGACTTGTGGCTCCCATTATCTGAACAGGTTAATGAAACTGTCTAATTCACAACACAGCAGCTTAATTTGCTGGACTATTTTTTGCTTCTGTCAGCGCGTAAGAAGATTCTTTTCCGTTTCTTTAAGGGCAATTCTTCCCCTAGATTTGCCAGGTAGATAAGCAACTTTGCTGTTGAGAGCAAGCTCGTCATCTTTTGCTGGAACTCCAGCAGCATTGCTTCAATTGATAAAGGAAATTCATTTCCAAAATAGATACTACCTTGAATGCACACCTACAACTGAAGCCACTCTCTTTTATTAGTACTTTTTTATAAAAGAGTCTAATAGAAAAGAAAAAAATTTAGAAGACTATTGCAAAAGTATTACTCACTTCAGAACTCCCAGTGTTGTCATACTGTAAGTCCTAAAAACATGTAACCTCATGCAAACTAAATAAAGTGATCCTTACCCAACTCAAAACCAGCCTTAGCCTTCGTGGCTTGTCTTACAAAGAAATGAAAACAGCCTTAAATTACCTTGCAACAGTTATCAGAACCTGTAAGTTCCACAATGGTTCCCTTTGTGCATTAGTAGGAAGAAATTAAATTTAGGGTAAAATGGACCATGGGGCAAGTACTCCGAACAAAAATGACATTAAAAAAGCCAATTACCTGCCTCAGCCTGTGCACATGGTGACAGTTACCTAACAAAAGGCAGAACTAGGCTATAAAAGCAGGAGCTCTGTGCGAAGGAAAAGAACCGATAACATAAATTCACTCAAGGTCAGAGAATAAATGAAGCCATAAGGAATGAATCTAGGTAAGTTTTATAACAAACAGCATCAATTTACTGGCAAAATGTAATAAATGTGTCAGTAGGACGGTGTTTCAAAGCAGAATTGCCATCATCTTTGCAGTGTCAACCTCCACTTGACACTACTTCATTACCATGTTTTAGAGATCAACACCAGGCATCCAGTTGCAGGATTTTTACATCCTTCCAAAGTCACAAGCTCTGAGTTACTGCACTCACCCTTTAGAACCTCAACTTGACAGGAAGTTTAGCAAGATTTGCTATTCCTCATAATTTAGAGTATGCTTTCCTACCTCGAGATCTGTCTTTTGCAACTCGTTAGGACTTGTTTATCTGAAGCCAAGAAATGGCATTATTAAAGAGCTTAAATCCTCCCCTCAAACCACACCTACCCCAGGGGCCCCAGCTGACTCCAGTGGTACCACCACACAGCAGTCTTTGCAGTCAAGCTGGTTTGTTACAGCCAGCCTGGGTTCTAATCACCAAAACAAACCCTGCAGGTCAGAAACGGGCAGTGAAGCATCCCCCATGACCTCATACAGATCTGTCTGTAGCTCCTCCCCGGACCCACTAACCCACTCCCTCCCGGACAGACGGTGATCAGGGCACACTGGCAGGCACTCACTTGCAACAAACCTAAAAGAAGTAGCCTGCATTAGATCAACATTACGTTACCTCATCAAATTCATACCCTAGACATTTTACCACTGTCCCCGGCACTTCCATGCATGAAACAATTGACCTAAAAGTTAAATATGACAAATCAAAACAGGAACCTATTGTCTCTTCACATCTGTTCTTTTACACATGATTAAAATGCCATTGCCGAGTGAGATTTGAGTCCACAGGAAATAAATACGGGCAGAAGTCCAGAAAAGTGAAAGACTATTTAAGTTTATGCTGACTCTCTAATTAGGCATTCTTCCTGTTCCCCCCTCCTGGTCTCCACCAGGGTCTCACACCTGGCTGCAGTGATGGAGTTGTCTATTTGGCAGACCAGAGGAATACAACTTGCCCAAAATCTATGTAATTTCTATTTCTCATACGGTAACACTCAGACAATTCAATATGCCGAATCCTTTGCTGAGCTAGTTTAGATACAGCTCCTATATGGAATAAATGAAACAGCCAGCCACCACCTAAAGATAACCACCGGTCATTATTCAAACTAATTTAAAATACAAGCTTGTTTTCCACTGCAATCCACATCATTATTCCAAGGAATATATGTTCTGACTTCTTTTCTCCACAAATAAACTGCTTTACGTAATAGGAGCATATATATATAATGAATCTATGTATTTCTACATAAGCGCACACAAACACGCATGTATATACAAACACAGGACAACAAAACACAGAAAAATTAGCAGGAAGTATTTCCCAAGAGAATTCATTTAAAATATATTTTTAAAAGGGAAATCTGAGGCATTTTACCTGTTTTATAACTCTGTGATCTATATATATCCCTGAGTTCTTTCATAAGTCGATCTGAAGCCTGAACTGACCCAGAGACTGCACCCTGAAACAAACAAAAAAGACTCCAAATAAGCGAAAAGTAATATTTACAAACAGCTTTGTATTACAAAGTTACACTAACTAGAAGGCATTAACAATATATTAATTTCTGTATGAGAATTAAGTTTTTGAGAAATTAAATATTCTAGTGAGCAAAGTCTACTCCAAAGAAACAAGACCCTCCCCTCTATAGAAAAACATTAATATATACTACTAAATGCTATAGGTGATACGAACTTTTAATCAAGGTACAACAGGTATTTTTCTGTAAAGGAGCTTAAACCTTTGGCATTTTGATTTCCCAGATGGATGCACAGTCCATCTCAGAATGAAATATTTCATTTTACATTCTGCTTTTACACACTGGGAAGAAGAGTAAGACTAATCCTAAGAATAAGCTTCTACATATAAGGTTTTATTGCTTTCTCAGAGGTATATTTTTATTTGGTCATTGAAAAAGGTACAGGAGTTGGGAAGTATTCACTCTAGAACAGCAGCTTCCAGAGGAGTAAGACCAACCAGTGAATTTAGAAAATGTGGAACAAACACAATACTTATTGCAATTAAGTGAAAAAAAAATCAACACCTACACAGAGGAAGACAAAGGTAAGTAAACCTTAAAATACAAAATATTTCTTGTGACTTGTCATAGTTCTCATGATTTATGCAACCAAGGCAAAAATCTCTTCTGTTCTTTTAGAGCTCAGTTCTACTCAAAGTAGAAAAAAAGCACCTCAAAGTGAGAAAAAACTTAACACACAATTTTCTTGTATGTTATGTGATTACTCTGCTTATATATGCCACCCAAAATACCACTTTAGGTTCAAGGGTTTTGAAAAATAGAGAGATAAAAGTTAGCATTATAAGATTTAAAATACAGAATAGGAACAAGGACTCCAAATGAGCTAAGGTAGTTACCACCCCAAACTCTGACCCTGTGGGTCACCATCAGTCTGCTTCCCAAGGGTAGATTATTCCAGTAGACCTTTGCAGTTCCCTTCTGCTCCTGTTCTTCAGAGACTGCCACTGAAATACAGGCTAACACCTGGAGCTCGTAAGCATGGCTGGGGGGGAGAAACCACGACAGAAAAGTAAAACCGCCCCACTACCAAATAAAAAAAACCCACCCAGAATAATTCAGCCAGGCTGTATCAAGTACTGAATCAGTAAGTTGATGAGTTTGCTTTCTTACTCCATCTAAAAATTCAAAGATACTTATTTCTTCAGTTTCCTTCCAGACACCATGAACTCCTATAAACACATCCTTTTTGGACAGAAGTGTCAGGAAAGTATTTCTGGAAGAATATGAAGCAGCTGTGACCATTGCCTAATACCTGAAACACCATCCCTGTTTGCCTGAAGTCCACAGAAATGTTTTATATTCTACAAGGTCTTAGGACCAAATTACTTCTTAATAAGAATGAAGCAGTAGTAACAGCTACTTGATGCTAAAGCCTCCACACAGTCCTCTGTCTTCTCAGTCCAGCAGTACCAAATAATACGCTTGGCTTCACACTAGAATCTGTAGACTATTCTTTTAACGCTATTCATTTTCATATGCCTTTGGATTTAATTATGCAGATTTCTGAAACTCCACTAGTTTTTCTTAACAGACCAGTATGAAGGATGAACACTGTCATTACACATGCAAATACCAGGCAACTCCTTTCATCTGATTAAACAAAAGCTACATAAAGACAGGGCTTCAGACAACTAATTTCTCTGGTTACTATGCCTCTTCTCTATAGAGCACTATCGGACAAAGAAGGGATTTCTCTAACACCAAGTACATGAAATTCTATGGAAAAAGGTTATTTATATGCATTATCTGCATATTACTACTATTTATGCCCACAGTTTACAGATCAGCTGAAAAAGGAAGCGTTACACGGAAGCAGTTAACAGTGTTAAGCACATTCTTTGTACAGTTGCTGTGCTTCGTGAGTGTTAGCACTGAAACTCCTCAGTATGCTGATTCTGGAGGAAAGAAATTTCATAGACAAGTGTCAAGACTTTGGTTTTCTTCTGTGCAGAGCTGTGCAGATCCTTGCCCCTTCCACTGTATTTCCTACCAGAAGAAGGAATTTTCTTACACTTTTCACAGATTATCAACCTATAAATACAGGCAATTTAAGAACAAGTTAGATGGTCAAAGACATCCTGTGGAAAACTACCTCTCTCACTGCATCTCTACTTCCACCCAATTAAACTACTGAATTTCTATACATAATGTTGGAAGTTCATCTTGCCAAATGAAAATTTAAGTATCTTCTGTACTGGAGACATTTAAAAATTAAAGCTTAACATAGCCACATCCCCCTGACTGCCATTATAACTGCTGATAAAATGAGGTGGTATTAAAGAAGTTAGTTTTAGTGTGTGTAAGCAAGCCTCAGCACACTTTGTCTACACAGTGTTTTTCACCCTTTTTTTCCCTAGGAGTTTCTAGTTGGGCTGCCCACTCCTTATATAGCAACATTAAATATAGTTACACTTGCTACTCTAAAGAATCGATGGACTATAAACCAGTAATCTACAATCAGGAGAAAGAGGATAGCAAGCTTAACTTAAGTAGTTTAGCACAGGAGCTTATTTTATGTGCTCTGAACTACCCTTGGAGGAACTTGAAGAGGAAGGTAACAGCTAAACCTGGTGGTAAGCCTAATGCCAAACACCACTGCTCTGAAACACGTCTTCATTCTGCTGTCACTTGTGGGCTTTGGAGCTACTGTAAAGTGCAGTTTAGAAGAGAGCAAGACTTGCATCACACCACTGCACGATACAGAGCATTGAGGTCATTTTTGACTACAGTGATACTAAAATTAAAAGCTTTTTCCATAACTCACTACATGCAAGTTATAATTTCAAAGACTGAACTCAGATATAAATAACAGTATCCTTCTGGAAAAGTGGGACTTGACCCTCCAAGGGAGATAAAGTTCCCATTTCTCAAATTGTGACAGTAAGATTTATAGTTGCAACTGCCTCAGAAATGAGTGGTCAATCATGGGATCTGATGGGTATCTGTTATGTGGGGCTGATGCCAAGAGCAGAAAGGGAAAGCCATTTCATCTGAAGTAGTTAACTGAGCTCCCTGACCAGACCCAAGTGACTTTTTTTTCCTAATACGTAATCAAATAGGCACAAAAAGTCTCAATCATCCTCTCTTGTGCTAGCGTATTTTGTGGCTCTCCAGAACAACGATGAGGTAAGCTGGAGAAATCCCTGCTACAAGAGACACACATCTATGCTGACAACATGCCAGCTGCTGAGAGCTGCAAATAACAGAAATACCTGATGCAGGAATTCCCACAGCCAAAGCTGCTGGACATGAAAAATACTCATGAGATGCATCACTGCAAGCCTGTCCTGTTCTCGAACTCTTCCCCCCAAGGACAAGCTCCTGCCACTGCTGGAAACACGAAGCTCGTGCTGCAGTCGGACCAGCACTTGCCACTGCCCTGCTGTACTAGGGCCACAGAGATATCAGGGGTTTCTTTTCCCCTTCCAACCCTCAAAATGCACCCACAGCCTGCTCTCTCCCCCAGGTTATAGGAGGTAGGAGGTGCAGTTCACTGCAGTTTTATATCCAAAGGTCTGATTGTTTGTTTTCTGTCAGACCAAAAAAAAACTGTGCACACATCATAACACCACAGGAAACCTCCTCACTCAATACATTTCAGATGATTTAGCCACAAGACCAAAAATTACCTGCTGAAACAAAAAATGAAAACTTCGCCAAGAAAATAAACTGAAATTTAAAATGACCCAAAAAGAGCTAAAGAACACAAGTTCCACTGTCACTGAACTTTCTCAGTACTTGTGCAGAAGCACATTCATTCCTAGAAGTTAAAGTAGGTTCATACTTCCTTCAAGGATTACACTAAAAATAGAAATGACACCTTAGATTTCATAAAATCTGAAGATGAAAGTAGAGACATCGGAGACTTCTAAAGGGAAGTGCTTAAACTCCTCAGTATGAAATGGGAAAAGCTAACAGCATTAGCTAAATAAGAAAGGCATTAATCTCTAAAATGACTATGTGGGGAGAGACCTTTGAAAAGCAAGCAGCAGCAAGT
Organism: Cnemophilus loriae; assembly: GCA_013397755.1. Taxonomy (NCBI): domain Eukaryota; kingdom Metazoa; phylum Chordata; class Aves; order Passeriformes; family Corvidae; genus Cnemophilus; species Cnemophilus loriae. Next base: position 134,144 of record VZTF01008412.1, read on the forward strand.
TGTTAAATATTTGAAGTTAACGATTCCAGTTCAAAGACCTTTTTTAACTCCAGGTAAGCAAGTGGTTCTTTACAGTTATTACAATGTTAAGAAGAGGATTAATTGTTGCTCCGAGTTACATACTGTACCACAAGCCAAATTTATTTCCTGATGCCAGCAAGAAGAATGGGATTAAGGATACTGCCAAGGACAGAACTCATTTACAAAATTAGTAAATACACATTCTTAACTTGTACAACACACATAAACCCTACAAACTCCTATGACAACATCTTGAGAAGCAGAAAAATGTCTTTAACCTTTCAGGAATAAATGAGAATGGGAGTGCATGCACTGCTTTCTCATGAACAAGCCTTGAGCACGATCCGTAACTCCAGCCTGCACTCCAGCCAAGGGGAGAGAGGGCAGCCCATGGACTTGGGCCAAAGAACACGCAAAGGAACTGAAAAGTCTTCTGGCTGCACTGGGCACCAGTCAAAGCCCTATATTATGCTGCACATTCCCTTTTCCAACAAGCAGCATGTAAAATGGCATGGGTTTGTTTCACTGGCCTCTGCCGAGGAAACAAAGTATTCCAAAAGGCTGCATGGCTTCTGTAAAAAACAGGCTATGTTTAGCCACTGCATTTAAGTTTGTGAAACTCATACTTGCCCTCTAAGAAACCCAGCTGTGAGGGCTGTACAGACTTAATTTTTGCTTTGTGTCAGGATGCTCAGCAAACTTCTGCTCTCTTGGAGCACGGTTAACACACTCTTTTAGAAGCCCCGTTTTGGCAGCATGGAGGACCGTGAAAGCGCTACTGGGTTAGCTCTTTCCTAGGTCAGTAGCACAGCTATAGCTTTTGGTTCTCCAGCACCTAAGAGTAAACCCTCACAAGTCCTTGGAGAAATTATTTTAGCAGCACAGCTATTTCTGGTGACCCACAAAAATACCACAGTTCCTCAGCAGCAGTTGAATACCCTGTTCCCTGTACTCAGCTGACCTTGTTTATGCACCAGCATCAACGAGAGTGTCTTGGCATGAGAAACAGCTATTATGTAAGCTGAATCTGCTGTTGTCAAACAGAAAACCAGCAGTGTTCATTTCAGCTCCACTAAACGTGGAGGGGAAAAAGCAAAAGGAAAGGCAATATTTGCCAAATGGGAAAAGAACAGCTAGCAAAAGACAACCTGCAGTATTAAGAAGCTTTCTGCACCAAGGAAGAATGCTGACACTACAAAAACCTTTTTTCTGTTCTACCAAATTTTAGATGATTGTAAACCAGGCCATGCCTTTCAGGCTGCAAGAGGATATATTTTTTTTAACAATTAAAGACTCCTTATTAGGAGTGAGTTACACACAGAAACACACAAAACCTCACTAGACATCTTCTCAAACTGTGAACATTCAAGTTTAAACAAAACCAGTAAGTTACTGTTGTGCTTATGGTTAGCCAAGTCTCAAAACCAGACTTGACTATACAGCCAAAGCAGCTTTGGACCTTACGTTTACCTGCTTTTAAACCCTGAAATGCCAATCAGGTTTGGGTGTTAAAATTTTAAAACCCTTTGCCTGAAGCAGATCATAAACGGAAGCATTAAATTTTATGTTTTACACATTTTAAGCCTCTATGAAACAAAAGCTTTAATTTCTTTGGGAGTCAGGGTAAATAAAATTAAGGTTGTATGACATAATCACACCCTCCTACATGCACCTTTGAGAAGTAGACGCCTCTCTGGAACTTGGCACTTGCGACAGAACGCTTCTAAGCCTCTGGAGAACAAGCACTTTTTCTACAACTGCCTGCTGGCAAGATCACTCAGAAAACTGACAACAAAGCTGCAGAGCTGCTGAAGGTCCCTTGCTTTACGCACAGCAATAAAAAAACTGCACAACAATCCACCACCCTTCAGTAATTTCCAGGTGGCATAGCTATTACTGAAAAATAAACTCATGCATAAAACGGATTTAAAGCACAGGTTTACTAAGTATTTTAAGTCACCCATGACTTTAAATATAGCCAATTTTAAATATGGCTTTATTTTTTTACTTTAATAAGGGTTCAGCAACAAAAGTCACACTCACAGCCTAGATGCATTCTGCTGATTCTGCAAGGAGAACTAATGTTTGTAACAAAGGCACCAAGCAAGAAACACAGGGACAACCACATGGATACCTCTAGAAATGAGATGAGCAGTTAAACAGTCAGCTACAGGTTAATTTATGTCTAGGTGCATAGCAGTGGGCTTTCTTTGCTGAAAACCGTCTCTATTTTGAAGTCAGAAGTATCGCAAAGAAGAAGCACGGAATCATTAACTCACATTTAAGTGATCTTGCCTTTGATTTTTTCTGATTTTTTCTAAGATTGCAAGGTTCTCTTTTTCAATGCCTTCATCCTCAGATTTCTTCCCATCAACTGGTTCCTCCTCCTTCATATCATAGTGATCCAGATCTTCAATGTCCTACAGAAGAGAAGAAAGCTAATTGTAAATAACTGTACTGTGCTCTTCATCCAGTGAAGCCCTCTCCAAGGGCATTTGGGATACAGTCACATACTGCACAGTGAGTATCGCCATGGATTTGTGACTGTTGGATGCCATTTCTATTTCGTTCTAACTTCACTCTCAGCCAACGCTATCCACTGGAAGTATAGGGAACCTTCATAATACAAATGAAACCTGAATTCACAATATGTTTCTGGTGACAGAAACAAGTACAACCTCTGCAAGAAGATAGGATTGTAGAGAATTAGCCCACTGAAGTTGGTAGCAAACAGGACTAGAGAATCCAAAAGTACCCAAAGTCAGGGTGGCTCCAAAATGTTTCTAGGAGCAGACTCTTTTGCAATTAGAATCCTAGCTATACTACACTTCTGGCAAGCAGTGATTAACATATCTGGCAGGGCTACAGCAACCCTTCAAGAAAGTTAAATATTAGAAATCTATGTGTACTTTATTCAAGGTTAACATTTCAGCTAAAGATTAGATGCAGTAATTTTGGAATCAGGACACAAGACAAAATTCTGTGGTCAAGCCAACGCTTCGGTTCTATGTTCTAGACCAAGGCACTAAAAGCCCTGCACTCTGTATCCTGAGAGGGGCTTATCTTGTTGCAGAGGAGCACTCTGAGCTTCAGACAACTGCCTGAAGGTGATTCAGATGCTGGCTGTGGCGAGAAGGGGAAGCATGTAAAAACCTTGACATGAGAAAGGAAGCACTGCAGCAGCCACACCAGCAGGCCTTGGTTACACAGCTACCAGATATACCCCAGAATGCAGAGCTCTGCCACACCTGGGGCTGCTCTTTATGCACCATCTGTTTGCATGGCAGGAAAACTCAAACTCGAGGAAGCCCTGTGTAGTAAGAAACACCCGGTGCATTTGACAAGACTGTTTCCTTCAGCTGTAACAGACTGAGTATTCTTGAAAATGCTCATGTTTCTCCAGTGACAGAGCCCAGCAATTGTAAACTGCTTCTCCATTTAGAACTGGACTAGATTAGAAGCTGCAGATATCACTGCCACACACAATGCCCCCTGACAGCTTATGAATAATGGCAGACCATTTCTTTCTTGTACAAAGTAACCCAAACAGAAGGCAAAAGGCTACTCTAGAAGTCTGCAAGCAACAAGAGCCTTGTGGCAGCAGGACATGGGACACAGCACCTTTACAGAAACACTGGCTCCAGCAAACGTAGTCTGGATCAGCCTAAATATGGTGTAAGAAAGGCTTCAGATTCATTTCAGAACCTGGTAACATTTAGATCTTTTCTACAGGAAGATCATTTACTCAGAGAGTTGTTCATTCTTACTACATTTTCATCAAAAATCTAAATCTGAAGCAGTCAGAACAGTTCTACTATAGTAAGGCAACCTATAGTGGTGTAAAAAGCAGGCATCTTGGAGCTATTCTAACACGTAGTTAGAAGCAAGCAAAAAGGGTGATTCTTACAACTAAAAAGCTCATTAAAGAGAGCACCATATCGCCAGACATGGCCATAAAAGTTTAGTGTGTCTGTTTCAATGTCCTTCCATTTCCCTCAATTTATTACAGTCAAAAACTAGCTCACCCATTTAATGAGTCAGCAAACTGATTTACTCTTAGCCAGTCTGCTTCAATTTGGGAGGCACTTCCAACTGTATCAGAGCCAGTTCACATGCTGCTTGAAATAGGAGTTAACAATGCAAAAACTTACTGATTTGGCACACAATGTTATGTATTGTTTGACTAAAGCACAAACAGATGTCCAATTCTCTGTATCCAAGTACCTCACAGCTGAGATCTAGGTTTAAGAAGAAAATTTCACTAGTTTTGTGGTTGAAGGGAAAGCTGACATTCAGGTAAACATCCAAATTTTAATTATCTTTTCTGCTGAACTCCAGGGAGCTTACATTTTACAGTTTGGTTTAATTATTAGCCAGACATTGCAGAGCAAAATGCCAAAATTCTATTAGATTAAGACAACAATCATATATAGACATACTTCACCCATATCTTCTTCTTCCTCCTCCTCTGATGTAACTTCTTCTGTTGTTCCATTCTGCAATACAACAATGAAGGTTCTGCATAAATTCTGCATATTCTCCTTGCTTTCAAAATAGTCTACTCTCAAAGAGAAGCAGTAAACGCAAAAGTTACATGTTAAACTTCAGTCCCTTGCAGATAAGGAGAAGACGCATAAAGATGCTTTCCTGGAGTAGGACAGTGGAGAGATTTTTGCACAAAGCAAAAATAAACAGAATGTCACAAGTAATTCCAATTAAGTTGTAAGCAGAAACTTTAGATTCAGCTAAGGAACATCCTGCTCTGAGACAGTGACAAATGCAACAAACACATCAAGTGGGTTACAACCCACGACCTCTTAACCATGAAATCAGATCGTGGCTCTGACTAGAACCCATCTACATGCTACACGCCTAGAAGGAAAAAACCCAATGAACTTTAGAACCTCTAGAACTTAATGGATTCTTTTTCTCACTACCTAGAACTTCTATGCAGCCACTAGTATCATCATGTAGCCATTGCTATTAGACTATTTGAGGAAATATCAAAACAATACATTGAGTTTGTTTTTTATGACTTTCTGTTTCAGGATACCACTCCAAGCTCAGGAAGTCTGAGCTGCAGAAATATTCAGGAGCATTCTGATATGCTTCTCCTCTGCTCACTCTTCCTTTGGCAAAGAAGGAATGACACTGCTCTAGACAATATATGGGATCAGATGGATCTTGGTCAGAGTTACTAAGGTCACCCTTATGTGATTTAAACTGTCTGCCATTTCTGGCTAAGAAGCCTTCCACGAGTCTGTTTTTCAGTTTCACAGCACAAGTGAGACCCTTCACAAAGCTACACCCTAATACCACAGCCTATTGCCTTACAGCTGCACTGCTGAGTGGGTGGCTCAGAGAAAAGACCTATAGGATTACAATTTGGCTCATGACCAAAAATTAAGCAAGTTATTTGTCATTACTATAGTACTGCCACCACAGGAAAGCCATCTGTCACTCTACAGGAGTTTTTTAGCAATCATGTCATCTTAATGGGTACAAGCAAAAGAAGATCCCTTAATCTTATTAAAAATACAAAAAAAGAACAGTTCCTGTTGGTTACTAGTTCTGTTTTCAGCACAATACAAACCATTTTGGTTAAGAAGAACACCTCACAGGCCTTCACAATCCTTAATTTTTCAAGTGCACAAGAAGTAAACAAGGCACCTCCCTACCCAAGGTAACATATGGCTTTGATATCCCGTGTGTCTGCAAGGGACTGAAGAAGGAAAACATCAATAGCAGCCCATCCAAGTACACACTGTTAAACACACACTCTTCAACAAAGAGCCAAACATTTCAGAAAAAGTAAGTTTGGGAAGCACTCCAAGTGCACAGCAATTGGCTTGAACAGTGTTTAGGAGGGAATTAAACTTGACAGCACTGGTATCATACACACCTTTCAGTGATACAGAAACTTCAAAGGGAATTGTGTAATATTATCACACCATTATTAAATGGATTTTGCAAACAAAATTCAGATTGAAGACACCATAACACAAGTGCTTCATATCTCAGTTCTGGCTTACACAAGGTTTAATCATTCCCTTTATCTTCTTTCTTGGAGTTGAAAAAAACAACTCCTTTATTGGCATAAGAAGGTATCCACAGCTTTTGAATTTACCTGTCCAGCTGGCAATGGCTGATCTAACATTTCAACATCTGGATGCTGAGGAAGATTATATAATCTGCAGAGGTCACATATTAATCGCTTCAGCTGCTGAAGAAGCTATAAAACACAAGAAAACATGGATATGTTTATTTAAAACAAAGCACAGAGCAATATGTTTTGAATTTTCTTCACGCATTGATACTGAACATAAAGTCAGCGTACAGCATTTAAATCTGCTCAGGCTGGAATCAAATTTCCTCTGTAACCTTTGTAGTAAAGTCTCCACAATAGAAACTCAAGGACATGGCAAGTTAAAGATGACTCCCATTCATCTTCCTATGGCTAAGAAGAAAGCCATGAGCAGAAAAATAATTTGCCCTGACAGCATCATCCATTGCAAACATAGGTGTCTGAGTCACAAATCACTACAGAATAAGCAAATGGTCACAGTCCATGAAACAAAATGGTCCATTCCCATTTCCCAGCTTAAAAAACCATGTCTTTAAAAACCAAGGAGGAACAGTCTGGCTTTCCATATCCTGAATTCCTTTACAGGGCACACCAGTGAGGCAGCAGAAGCAAGACAAACCCTGCCCAAGTCCCAGGAGGCAGGCAGGCTCCGAGCTGGAGCCCAGGCACTCCGCTTGCTGTATCTTGTGTCAGGGTGAGGCACAATCTGTTACCATCCCTGACTTCTGTTTCCAACCTGCAGCATTCCCCCGACTGCGCTCTGTTAACCGCAAACTGTGCAACCCCTCACACTCACTAATGCAAGCCAGAAAAAAAATTGACTCCTGCAGAAACAAACATTAAGTTTGCTTTTTGATAACCACACTAATTAAGTTGATTTCCACAGCTGTTAACTTTCTCTAGGCAGCCTCAGATTCCTAGCTAAGGGCAAGACACGAAAGACTGTACTACTGCATTTCCTAACTTCCCAAGGTCTTTGCACAGCTATGTCAGGAAAACAAAAAAGGACTGCAAAATCCATTTGTAAAAGGGTCAACACCTCATTATTTGCAAAATAATACCCTAGATGAAGCTTGCAAAAATTATACGTCCATTTATGGACTTTTCTTCCAGATATCAAGGAGAATTTGTCTTGCCACTTGCCAAGGGCAGCATGTAAGACCCATTTCTGCACACACACTCCAAAATACATGTCTAAAGCCTTGCTACTGGCCATCTTAAATGCTCTCACCTTACCCCACTGGAAGTGAAAAACTCAGTCTCTCCAGGGTTAAGTGCTCATTTCCAAGCCCAAATCACTAGCAGTGATAGCAAATGTCACCCTTATGCTATCTGCAAGCTTCAGTGCTTTTCCCTTCTACAGCAGAATTCCACATTGTGTTTCATAGGAACGTTATTTATCCGTCTGAGGCCATGAACTGAGATACCAGCCTGCATTACAACACTATCACACCACGTCTGCTGTTTCTGCATCATTCATGATAGTCAACCCAACTCAAAAATAAAGCAAAAGGACTGGGGTACCAGCACTACATTTCTTAGGAGTATATATATAAGACACAATAGGTTTTGGCAAAAACCTCTCTGTAACAATCACATCTCTCATCAGCATTAATCAGCACTTCTTTGAAGCTTCCTGAGTGTCTGAAACATCAGAAAATCTTTTAGCAGACAGGAATCAGGTTAATCAATCAAAACGTTAGTTGCCAGATAGAATCACAGGTCTTAGAACTATTATTTTCAATATGTGCAAGATGCTTGAAGTTGCACTGCTAAACATTTTGTTGAGAAACTTCTCTGCACAAACATTGCCTCATGGAGAGCTGGAGCATAAACCATACAATTCCAGGAGCTGTGATTTTTCTCACAGAGCCAATAATTTGTTTACATCTTCTGTGAATCATAGAAAAATAAATCTAAGCAGTGAGGGAAGACTGCCACCATTGGCACTGGGCTGGTCAATTAGCAATGGCCTTAGAAAAGCAGATGAACACAGTACTAGATGTGTCTTGACAGAAGGCTGGAGAGTTTAGAACTGCTTCCTGCCCTGCCTCCTTCACTGCCCCTCCTCCCCACAAAACATCCTGTCAGCTGAACTGAAATTCAGAAGGAATTTTTGCAGCCAGGACCCTACACACTGTAAGCTTCCCTTGCTTCCAAGCACAGCAGCACAAGCAAGGAACAGGAGCACCCTCAAAACCAGCTGCTGGCACAGCCTGCGCCAAGTTATGGGGGCTGTGCCTCACAAGGTCCCCCAGCAGCTTTTCACCTTCTCATTTCCACTGGCACCAGAGATCACACAGCTTCGCAGCAGCTTATCAGCTTTGTGGCAGATCAATTCCTGGTGTGCTTCAGCACACAAGCACCATTTCATCGTGAAGGGGGAGGCAGAGACCTGCAGCTGAGAGCAGGGACCCCCTTCCTTGGCAGGATTCTACATTTCAGGGTTAGCTTCATGCAACTCATACTGCAGTTCATTTTTACAGATCAGCTGCTTTATCTGAAATCAGTGTCTATAATTTGCAAAGGTGGTGGCAGAGCAAGAAGCTGATCCTGTCTGTACAACCCATCCACCCTTCTTTCCTTATTGCTACATTTTTCCTCCACAGGAATTAATTTCATACCAGTGATCTTTCTGCCATGGATCACCATCACTGTTATCCCTTATCCTCTGCTCATCTGTATGAAAAATCACAGGATAATTTGAGCTGAAAGGCACGTCCAGAAGACATCCGATCCAGCCCTGCGCTCTAAGCAGGGCCTGCCGTGATTTGGTACGTGTTGGTATGTACACGAACAGACTATCAAAAGGGACAGGAGATTTCTGTCATGTATTAATAATTTAAATGTACTTCCAGGGTAACTTCACAGGCTTGACTAACATAAAATGAATGCTTAACACACACACTTGGAGGCTACTGAAGAAACGAGAGCTATCAGTACACCAGCAGTTTCCCTGGAATACACACTGCCTACAGCACAAAGTAAACAGCAACCAGAATGCACAACACAGGGTAAAGGAGCAATGTGAACAGCCTGCAGAACAGAAACGCTCAAGTGACCAAATACAACACATTTAAAAATTTGTTATATTGATTATAATTAATATCAAAATAACAAAAAGTTATACCATTAGAATACACACCTCCTGTAATTTTTAATGCTTCAGGAGTTCTGAGAAGATGGTGGTTCTTGTGGACACCATAATGCTGGTTTAGAACACAAACAGCTATTGAAATTTTGTTTCCTATCTCAATATCCTGCACATCCGAAAACAGCTTAGAACAATTTTTTCTGAAGCCCAGCCTACATTAGGAGGCTTTTTTCATGTATGAAGAGATCTTCCTAGCGCAGTATGAAAGCACTAACAATTTTAGGATACCTTTGATGATATTAATATCCTGCTGGGTTCACTACGAAACACCGTTTCCTGATTACCAAGAAAAATGAATTTAAGAAGTACAGTTTAAGCACAGAAAGACTTAATTATTCTGTGTCTCTACCTACACCCACAATATCTATATAAAAATAAATGCATCGATAAATCTTAGCCTACCACTGAGAAAGTGCTGAAGAAGGATACAAACGGAAACAGAGGGAAGCAATAACTGTCACTTGGAGTGTGGCCATTACTTGGCTTTCAGGTAACAGTGACAGCTCCTCGCCTGGCCTCCCCCACACTCAGCAGCCTCGGGCAGGTTCAGAAAGTAAAGCAAAACTGATTCCTGCGTTTTGTCTCTGCAACTCCCAGTACAGAAATAGCTGCTGCCACATCGGGAGTTCACAAGAGACAACATTCTTCCCTGAAATGCCTCCATGTGGGACTTAATCTAAAATATTAACACAGAAGCAGTGTGCTTCAAGACAGCAGCTTATCCAAGCTGTAAACACGCTTATGCCAGGAATTCTGTACTTATGACACCTTCCATGCAAGTTTAAGGTCTAGAATGTGAGAATTAAAGCTGCCTCTCTGAATTTAAGCCCATTTCCCTATTCTCTTTAAAAAGCAAACCTCCAAGTAGTGTAGAGTTCTACTTAACATCTCATGAAGGCTTCAGACTTGCACCACGTAACTTCCACGGTATTAAACAGAACAAGGGAACGGCAGAAAGATTTCTCTTTTGCACAGCACAGCCACTAGAAGGCAGATGGCAGTTTCATACTTATGAAGTCTAAAGCGTGGCTGATTTTCAGAAGGAAATTCAGGAGATACTAGGAGCTGAAAGAACTCCACAGCCCCTTCATCTGCTGACTGAAACTTGTTCAACACTGACAACCAGGCAGCTAAGCTGTCCAAACCCGATGATATCTACGCTGATTACATTCTTAATAACCTTTCAACATTTTTAGTGTTTTGACGAATTTTCACAGCAAAAGCAGCACGCTGGTGCAAGGCAACTAACGCAGTTTGAGACTCACAGAAGATTTTCCAGGAAACACATGTATGATTTCAACATCATAAACCAGTTTTCCTTTTACCATGTCAAATGACAAGGCTTCCACATGTCAAACACTTAAGCCTGAAGAGCATGTTCTTCAGTTTCCCAACAGCTGACACCTGTCCCAAGCTACAAAGCAGGTAGAAGGGCAGTGTAATACCAAAGGCTAAACCAGGGTACGTGTGCTAGCAGTGCTTTTAGCACAGCTGAGCTCCTGGAAGAATCCAGTGCCTTCTCCCATTCAAAATCTGACTGCTCCAGTAACTTTGAGTTTAGAGCAACAAGGCACTAGTGATCCTTTACACGCAGTAAATTAATGAAAGCTAGTTTGAAACACTCTAGATTATTCTAAATTAAACAAAGTGAATTTTTACGAGACTGTGATAAATCAGAAGCCTTTGGATTTTTACAGGTAGTCCCCTATCCCTTCCTGCTCTGCTGTAGAACATCTCTGTGTGAGCTGCTCCATGCCACCGTAAGGGAGGGAGTTCCATGGGGAAGAGTTGTAGGGAGAAAAAAAACCAATTAAAACCTTGCAAGCAAAAAAAGAAGTCAGACTTTGTAGTGCAAGTATTTGTCTCCTCAGCCACTCCCATCTGCCTTCACCTTGGCATAGCACGATGCAGGGTGGATTCCTGAGAAAGCAATGGGCCATCACAGGTGTCTATTACATCAACCCATCAGCTTCTACATGGGCAAGTACAATCTTGAGAGCAGAAGCTGTTTTCTTACCAGCTACACAGCAGGCTGTGTGCACATGCGATTCAGCACAGCCAGTCCCATACATGTTTACAACAAAGCTTCCCAGCCTCTTGCAGGCAGCTGCACTCAGGAAATATCTTGTTCAGAACCTTTAGGCTGAATATCAGCCACACCAGCTTCTAGCTGCACAATCTTCTGAGAAGTGTCTTTAAGCAAAAAGCTCATTTGGCCAGATTTTCTGCTACTGTCCTTTTCTGTGTCTTTCTAGGTAAAACTTACAAAGACTAAGATTTATAATACTCTTCTGAATGTAGTTTAGTCTAAATTTTAGGCTGAAGTAGAAAATACATCTTGTGCAATCAGATCCAACAAAACGCATGAAAACACTAATGTTCCTCTACAGTTGTTTTTAATTATGGCAAGGCCCACAAAGACTCTCACTTTTATTAGTTTCCTAATTACTTCTGCTAGAAGTCAAAAAGACACTTGTACATTCTTGTTGAAGGTTGGGTATCCTAGATTAACATTATCCCAGTAAACATAACAAGTAGTAGGTTTTCCTAAGAAAGAACATTCCCAGTTTTTCCCAAACCAGACAAATACTAAACACATAACCCATGCAATAAGCAGTATCCTGCAGACTGATTTGTTCTGTATGCATCACATTCCTGACCACCAAAATAAACACAAAATGTTAATATCATCTATTAATAAAGATCACCTGAGTTTGTCAGTATGCTGCAATACTCATTTTTGTGGTACAAACTGCATTTCTACTGAAATTTATTTCCAACCACTATTCAAGGACAGTTTCCTACAAAGATTGGGAAGGTGATTTTTATATTCATGTGGCTTTCCCCCAAGCTCCCATCACTACACGAAAAGGATCTTTCAGTAAGATACAATGCTTGCGAGTTTTCTGAAATACAAAATAACCATTAGAATCTGTACACAAAGATTTCCTTTAAGTAGCAATTGTCCAAAGTCACAACACTGCTTAAGTGTATCACTACCCAAGGAACATTCTGATGAACCAGAAGCTACCAGGTCAAGTTTCCTTTACTGAAGCCAAGAATTCACTGTATGATAGTCATGTTTTGGAGAATATACATTCTCAAGAGTACAAAGTTTTGCCTCCGTAATTGATTTCTGTGCAAAGAAAACTCTACAACAGCTGTTTTATTCAGTAGTTTCAACATTCTCATCCACTTCACTGTTTAATTATTTTCAGAAAACTTCACACTAAGTACTGGGGCTGAAACTTTACTTAAATGCTTACACTCTAAAAGAAGTTATCTCTTCCTTCTTGCCTCAAATCTTTTGGATTACTTTTGGCTCCTAAGTTTTTTTGGAAGAGAAAGCTATGTTTATAAAATCCCCCAAATAACACTAACACTGAACTAGTTGACCTACTCATTAATGTGACAAAGGCAAGTAAACACACAAGCCCCAAGTAAATGCCCAAAATAACCAAAATACTTCACTCACCAGAGTATTGCTCTTCTTAATATCTTCTAAACGCTCTAAGACTGAAGTCAGGTTAGGGTCATCTGATTCTACAAACCATATTGGTGATGAAGAGGGGTAAGATTCCTGTCAAAAAAAACAAACAACACAAGACCCAACAAATAAACAAAAAATGCCAAAGCTTTTAAAAATCATTTACCCTCAAAATTTCGTAACACAGTACTAACGTCACCTTTTATCTTACTCTATATGTCAGGTAACACAGAAGCTTTTAACTCCACATTTTTAGGCAATGCAAAAGAAATGGAAAAAAAATCCAGCCAACTGGTTCTTCTAGTATTTCAACCTATTTTTGTCTCTCTCAGATGATGGATATACATGAGAATCAGGGCTGAAATGTTTAAAACCTTGGGGGCAGGTGGAGCAGGAGGAAGAAATTTAAAAATGCAGTATGGGTGATAATTAGCAAAAAAACGGAATCCCATGTAGTACATGTCAAAGAATAAAACTGATGATGATTTTTCATAAAAACACAGCTTCTTGCAAAGAAAAGTTGTGAAAGCAATAAAACCTGGAGTCTTTAGATTTCCTCCTCGAACAGGATTACTGAAACTCTTCTGGCACCAACCCACAGACGAAAGCAATACAGCTCAAGTGTCCTGCCTTGGAGGACAGTTTAGGTGGCAGATCACAGTGCCAGAACGTGCCGTTTTATCTTTGTACCGCCAAGGCCCACGGGGGACGTTCCGCTGCCGAAGATTCCTCGTGCGGTATCCTGCCCCCAGGAAAGCTCACGGCGTGACTTCACTGCATCCACAGCGTCCCACAGCTGGCAGGCAGGTGCCAGGACACAGCCAGGTGACATCAAACAGGCTCACACGATGCCAAAGGTGCCCCATTTGCCACACCAAGCCACGGTTTGGGCACACAGAACCCACAGAAGAGACGGGGCCCACAGCTGCTCACGGGGCCACTGCCACCAAGGTGCCACAGCACGCAGCCCTTCCAAAGGTGCTGGGCAGACCCCTGCTACAGACAGGTTAACAGAAATCCCTTGGCTCTTTGTTTACATGTTTCAAAAACCATCCAATTTTCTTCTCACGCAGGTTTGGTAACATTGTGAGGATGGAAGAAACCATGCAGCTTCCAACTCAACAGTAAGTGTCCCTTCCTATCATTGACGTGCGTGCATTTTACTTGTTTTGTCTTGGTTATTTAAGGCGTTCTCCACTTCTTGCCCACTCAATTAAATTTTAGTAGCTGAGGACAAATTGCTGAACCTCAGTTTTATCACCCAGATATTATCTTCATATCCCCAGGTCTTACAAAATAATGAGGGAATTTTCATTCGTTTCCCTCGGTGCAATTGAAAAGGGAAAAAAATCCATCTTTCTCATTCCAGAGACAATAAATTATGCTTCATTCTTCAACAGTTAACAGTCATGGTTTGAAAACTGGAGAAAAATACAAGCACGTCAGAACTGGCTTTTAATAAAGTGTATTTCCTAACTGACCTTCTAGCTGAAGTGCTGAACCCCATCAAAGAAGCCACGTGACTAGAGGACATCAGCTTTGGCAAAACAGACTGACACCATACTCCAGAGAAGTTCTAGATACAGAGGTCTGAAATTCCCACTGTAAACTGAAGCCTTTGCATAAACTTATTTTTTAACAAGTTCAATCCCCTCAAGCTTATATATCATTTTTTTCCGAATCACAGCTAAAAACTCCTTAAAGGAATACATGATATTCCCAGTATCTTTCTGAAAAGACAAATTGTTCACATCTTTCATCTTCGCTTCAAAGCACACTATACACAAAGCAGAGACCTTGGAATATCTATTCTTGACTAACTAAGGCCTGCATCTCAAATACCTATCAAGAAAGTCCAGTGCTCAGCTTGCCAAGAGCTGTGGCTAAGGCAGGCTTACAGATGTGGTTTAATCACTTTCTTCCTTCACACAACACAGCCCTTGAGAAGAGTGTACTTTCTCCTCAGTTCCACTTAACAGATTAACCGCCTTCTCTGCGGGAGAAACAAGGCTGAACTCCCCGTTGCCGCTGGGTTTCTAAACTGTTATTTTTAGGAGCTAAACTTCATTAAAGGTGTTTCAGGTTTTGTGCTGATAACACCTCACTCATTTTTAATAACACGCTACCTCCTTGTGAAGTCTCCTGCACTGGTGCAGTCCTCTCACCTCCAGCCTGTCCCGCTCCACACGGATCTGGATGCACACGGGGGAGCAGCACAAGGCAATCTCTGCTAACTGTGGCCCCACTGCCTGAATACCTGTTTGACCCAGCTGTTTTGGAGACCCAGACTTCTCTGTCCAGCTCATGAAGTTAAGAGAAAGGCAGTAGGGTAAACACTACTACCACGACTTTAGATTACACCAACATTCCCATCAAGAAATACACAGAGCAAGCAAAATCCCTTCCAAGATTCACCAAGCCATCTGTTTCTTAAAATCCTCAGACTCATTAGAATAAAAATATTCTCCAGATACAGTCAACATTTGGACTGTGCACGCATGCACCATTCTGCCAACAGGTATTTCTGGCTTTTTTTTTTTAATCAAGCATTTTTAAAATTATGTTAGTCCAGATCCACACAAGTCTATTAATTGCGAAGATTTATGTAAGACAAACACCTGCTAGTCCTCTCTTCTAAATCATATCTGGAATCTGAAGACTGCTTAGAGAGCGGAACTCTTCACTGTCCATATTCCTTTTTTCCTAACAATTTTATTTCTCCTTTCTCCACCTGAAGAATTTAAGGAACAACCCCACAGTAGGACATTCCTCACTGCAACCAGGATCTATTCCAGTCTGGGGGCCTATACAAATATCTCCTCCAAAATACTTGCAGCATGTCTGTCATCAGCCAGGGACATGACTGACAGTGCAGATCTGATGATCAAGCAATCCCACTGTGAGTTTCAATACACTGCAGTGGCTACTTAAATGTGCTGCTGCCTCCTGCTCTGAATGACAGTCCTTACTCATGGTTTACACTCATTCCATTTTTTGCCCTGAAAACAAGCCCTCCTGTAGGTGAGAAAACTCACAAGGATACTGCCTGGATTATCAGTGTCTAGCACACAGGAATGACTATGTCCTCAAAATTATTAACTATTCAAATTTTTAGCCTGATCTAGCTTTTGAAACATGAATGGGAAGAATGGACTTCTCAGAAAGGCTCTTCTTTAACACTGCAAGCATATTCACTCAGGTGTATCAGAAAATACTTCGAATTTTAGATTTATGGAATATGACTATTTAATTGCACATTCTAACTTTTTCACAACAAGTGCTTCATATTAAAATTTAAATTCAATCAAACTTCCATTTTGTTGTGACGCTTCTTAATTCTTCAGGCTTACCAATAAAGATATTCATTTAATTTAAAAACATAAATGGCATTAAGTTTCTTTAGATCTGTAAGTAATCCATATTTTTGGAACAGCTGATTTCCACGCGGATATGAGTCACTGTATTTTGAATTACAGAATTCACACATTAACTTCAAACGTTCTGAACTTGAGATATAAAAAGGCTCATGAGTTTGTAATAACCACAGCAGGCAACTCAAAGCTAAGCTTGTGGTTTGTAAGGTCAAACAACTGAACTTCACACGAGCTAATTCTGTTGAGAGAATTAAGTCAGCTTTTTCTTCCTGTATCTGCATCCTATAGAGATAAGAGGTGGATTTGAGCTGTTGTGTCGTGTAAGGAACACGGGCTTCTCAAAGACAGCATTTAATGAGAGGAACCCTAAAATAGCAGTTATTTTACTATTAATTGTCAGTGGCTAAAAAGCCCCATCACCGCGGGCCTTCGACTAGAGAGCTGCCATGCAGCGATTTTGTCTGTGATCTCTCTCAGCTGCACAGCCACCACCACAGTCAGGACTGGAGATGTTTTGTGTAACTGCTGCTCTTTGCTGCTCTCCACAAGCGAGGGCAGCAGCCCATCCCCAGAGGGAGGGCTGCGGGGCACGGCAGTGACAGGACAGCAGTGACAGGACAGCAGTGACATCACACCTCGCCTGCATGCGGCAGGACAAAGGCAGGATGTTTACAGCAGCACACACACAATCACAATGCACGGCATCATCACTTCTAGAGACTCTCTGTATCAGCACCGGGGCGGACCGGCAGCTTTGTCAACACAAACGCTTCTGGGACAGAACGCAGCGAAAGAATTTAGCCCGCTAATAAACACACAAAACACAAAGAGAATAAAGCCCTGCACTCCTGCCATGGGAACAATTTCAAAACTGATCAAAAGCATTTAGGAAAACCACAGCGTGTTAGAAGAATACACATGGGATCTCACTGTTCAGACTTTCCATTACATCCTCTGTAATAGCTCTACTTATATTTTACTAACAATTTTGCTTACCAAAGGAAAAAAAAAAAAAGGCAGCAAAATGCGACAGAAGATTCCAGGAACACACACGTTAAGACAGCTTTTCCTGGGCAGGATCTGTCATCTAAGTATATCCTATCTAAGCTTTCTCATCCTTAACAATAAGGCCGTTTCCTTGCAATGTTATATAATCTTTATCCTGCTTTCTAAAGCTACACTGACACAATTTTGACATCAGTAAGAGACTTTTAAACGAGACATTTCTGAATTACTACAACACTGTTAGAATTGCGATGTTGCTAAATCAAAACAAAACATCTTGCTCTCACTCTTAACATTAGAACAACCTGTACCTGCAGTTTGCTACAAGGCAAGAGAGTAATTATCTCTCCTCGTACACAACTGAGCCATTTTATCACAGCTAAATGGTAGAAAAACACATTTAAACACATGGCTACTGCATTATGATTTAAAATCACAATTACACGGTGACAGTTCTTAATTTTCTTTGATTTCCCAATCATACTAGACGGAAAAAGTGTGGGGGTGGTTTCTTTTCAAAATCCATAGCATACCATCTGAACAAATCTCAACCGGTTTTATTTATTTTCTGTTTGTTAGTTTTCTCAAAATCCTTAGAACAGAACTGGGTTCTGTCTGTGATTTCTATACCAGATACAACTAAAACTTAGCTAGTTTTCCTAACAGTCCTTCTAATACTCACCTTCTCAGTCCCAAAATTTTTCTTCACCCTCCTCTACTTACAAAAAGCACAACACCAAACTCCCAAGTCTTTTAACCAGCTTAGATACTCTGAGAAGGCTGGAAAGAGACCGTTCTTGCTCACCCAAATCTTGGTGATGAAGTAAATCCTGATGGAACAAGACATCTCAGAGGGCTAACACAATCTTCTCAAGGTGAATACATTTGCAGTTATAAACACATGCCAAATAATTGATTTCAAATCACAGATGGCTTTCCAACTTTGTGCACTTAAAGAGCAGAATCAGATCTCTATTAAAGGTCATATATATCCTACATGAACATCGAATAAATACTGAAGAATAAAAAACAATTAGCTACACTTTAGTACACATTATTTGCAATTGTTAGTCAATTATTCACCACTTATTTTTCCACCTGTATCAAGCTGCCTTTAGAGGAAAAAACCCACAGAGTTAATATTAACAAAAATATCAGGATTTAGGAAGATATTCTTAAAGCTAAAGTTCAGCTTGGTGACCATAAAACACTAGTACTTATAGCTACTTAAAATAGCATTAGCTATGATTACACAACTGACAGATTGTTTCCCACTATTAGGGCCCAAATTTTCCAAAGGCAGCTTAAGAAGCAGTAAGCATTTTCTACCACTAGCAGCTCAAGTGCCAGTGAAATCTACAGGCTTAAGAACCTCTAAAAACCAGCAGATTGTCATCTGCCCTCTCAACCAACCCTGTATAATAATTAAGAAAGAAGAAAGCATGAAGAATCACTTTCATTGAAAGTAATCCAAATAAAACAATTTCCCAGAAGCCTCCAGTTACTTAAACCTCCCAAATTTTAATTTTCAAGCATTCAGACACCACCATTTGCTGTGTGGTATAGATCAAGTTACTGAGCATTACAATACTCTAACATTTGCACTTTTAGATATGAAAAAATTGTCATTTCTTGAAGAATCTAACATGTCAGTGATCCAGAATTCCAAAAGACAAGAAAAGTGTTTGCAATGGAGGGTTTAAAATGAAATTTAGTATTTGTGGTAGCAAGGAAGCAAAGTAAATTTTAAACATCACTACCAAACAAGAGGAAAACTAACTTGCTTTTCCTCTTGAATTTTAAAATCATATATAACACACTGTTAACTTGCCCAAAGGCAAGCTTGTATAGCTTTACTTTTCTTTTCTTCCATCCTCCCTATCACCTGACAGGCTCAGTTCAGCGAGAACACTTGTTACAAGTCCCACACTCGGTAAGGCACCAAGTTCAGCTGTCTGAAATGCACATCCCTCTCTACAACATACAAAATTACTGCAATTCTACTCTCAGATTTAATGGCTGCACTGACAGCTACAGCCTATACACGACAATCCCAGGTGAAGCATCATCCTTTGGTAGGATCCCTGGGACTGCAAGAGCTTAATCATCTTGCACCTTTACAGGAAGAAGGTGAAAGAATCCCCTAATCCCGTTCTATGTCAGTTCTGCTAATACGCTCAGCGCTGCAGAAGCCAATACCTTAGGAGCGCATTAAATCAACACAACTAACACACAGGGTCACAGTCTGCCTCTCCCACACACTCTCCAGGGAATGAGGCAAGTGGAGCAGAGTACCTTGTTTTAGAATTGTTTATGTTATTAAATACAGCCATGCTAGAGACGGGAGGGTCAAAGGTATGCGCCTCACGGAGCAGAAAGACCATAACAAAACACAACTCTACAGATGCCGGTAAAATTCATGCTGCAACCACAAATCGTCCCAAACAAAAATACAGTTCTCTGTATGAACAGGCAGAAGGCTGCCACAAAAGGAACCAGGAGGAGATGTTTGTTGAGAGTATACAGAATGGTTCTGGAGATCCCTTTTGTCTTCACAACACCCTTGTGAGAGCACTGCCCTGCTGTCACATCAGGTGTCACAGCCTGACACCGCATCTCCTCCAGCCGCCTTCTGCACGAGTGCACGGGGACCACAGCACGGCTCTAAACCAACTGAAAGCTCACATCATGGAACACTTTTTGCAATATACAGATTCAGCAGCATCTGTAAGTGCCAATCTTCATTGATAGCGACCACAGAATCAAGGAAGTACCAACAGGGACAGTATTTCAATGGCAATTCACCTGTGTACGAACTATTCCAAAATCCAAGCAGTTTGTAATCCACACCTTCATCTGTGCTAATTCACTAGTTCAACCTAAGCCCACAGAATTCTCTTGAAATTATTATGGAATCTTTAACTTCTTAAATTTTTTTATACACCCAACACAGAAAATAACATTTTGAGAAAAAAAAAAGAATCCTGAAAACTTCAGCAAGTGCTGCTTTCAAACAGGCACATACAAGAGGCCAATAACTTCAAAGTTTGTGAAATAATCTAAGATACTTTAGTGTTTAACTTCCATATCTCCCTGTCCAGGTACACACATCCCTCACTGCTCAAAACATCATCACCTGATAAGAAGCCAAAACATCTACAACTCAAGTAGCAAAGGCACAGAACATCACTTCAAATGGTCACAAACATGAAAGCAAATGTGGCATTATAATTCTTACATTTCTTGTGGTCAAGTTCTGTCAGGCAAGTTTTTACAGCCAGTTGTTCTTCAAATTATTTAATCTGCAAAATGTCCCAACTGTCAATTCCCATACATGAAATTGCCCATAACCCTTGGAAAAACAGGTTTATCAGACTCTCTTATCAGCTGCCGCAACCTCATTCTCTCTCCATACCGAGCAAAAGGCAGGAGGCTACTTGTCCAGTGTAACAAAGCTACACAAAAGTAAAACTTTAATTTGGAGCCTAAAAGACAAAAAATGCACTTTTCTGATAAAACGCAGTTACTGTTCATCACTGTGAAGCAGCATTTTACTCTCCACATCATCGTAATGCAGCATGGCATCTCTCCACTCAAGGAAATTCACAGAAAAAAACCAAACACTCCTAACACTTTTGTCCAGACCCAAACTAAAATCCACCAAATGTTACCGTACTGCTGCTCAAACAGAACTCAACACTACACAGGACTGCATTAACAGCGTAGCAAGTCAGTTGTTCTCGAGCAGCTGCAGTCTCTGAAAATGTACACTATCGTGGAGGGCCAACCTAAGGGAGCTAAGGAACATCGCTTTGCCAGTGTTAACAGCAGCAAATAAAGTTACAGATCCTCCACACTGCAAACCGAGCAAAGCACACAGCACTGCTGAAGACTAAGTGACTTGCTTAGTGGGAACACGGCTGTAGACCCGAGACTTCATCCAGGTTTTTATTACAGCACCTCACAGCAGCAGGATCAAGCCATCCTGCTCCTCGCACACAAACAACCCACTGTGTGCTTGTACCCTCCGCTTGCCAGAGGCCGGTTGTTCGGGAGCCCTCAGACACAAGGGCTTCTCTTTAATGCACACATTACACATGCATTCAAGCTGGCAGTGCTTCACCTAAGAGCAGCTACACACATGAGCTCAAGAGAAAGGTATTTTGCAAATCTGATTCTGCAATACTCTCTTTACTACCAGCACAGAATCTGATGTGTGCAAATTCTTGCATGAAGTCTGGTCACTTGAAACAAATTATCGACTCCTTCTAATCATCAAGGGTTATTACTTACCTACCTTTGCAACTATACAGGCCAGTTATCATCAACATGAGTGTCACAAAGCCAGAGTAACAAGAAATGGCTTCTAGTATGGCTAGAACAGAAGAACTGGTTATAACTAAGTTGTGACATATCCCTCTCTCACCAACTTAACTCCAGAAAGTTTCCTTGCAGACCCGCTCTCACCTTTATCACCTACACAGTTACTCCACAGTATGCAAAGTCTGGTATCACCTCTGTTGTCACCCAAAAGATCCAGGCTTCCTCTTCTTCCTCTAACTTCAGGAATTTACATCTTTCAAGTGTTCAAAATCACTCAGCACCCCCTTCTATCTGTGCCCTTTCCCTCTCTGAGAGCAACCTTCCTCTTTTCCACCTTTTCCCTTCGCAAACTTGCTGTGCTCCAGACACACCTGCAGGTAGAAGGACTTTTCATTCTCACCCATGGCTAGGAGAGGTCCTGCTGCTCCTTACACCTGCGAGCATTCCAGCCACCTCTCACCGGGCTCCCAAGCTCTCCCCTCACAGTAACATGTACACAGCTGCCCTGCTGCTGCTCAGCCACGGCCCTTCAGATTAGAGCCATTTGGATGGAACTTTGTCCCCCACATGCAAAATTTCAGTACCACGGAGTTCAACCAGTGTTTACCATTAATAAGTTAAATACCACAACTCTTACCACAGTTATTTCCTACTTCAAAAATTCAAGGAAGCCTGTGGTATCTTGAACACCACTGCTCAGGAACGCTTTGATTTTTTTCTAATGCCACTATACAAGTTCTAACAGAGCTTATGTTCCTGCCTTCCTGAATACACACTGAAGAAGCTACTGCAAGATCTCCAACTGTACTGAATTCTTTTGCTCTGAGGGGGCAAAAGATTATGAGGTCTGCGAGAAAGGAGAATACAGTTCACACTAAATCTTCAGAAATCATGTATTAGCTGCTCTACAGTACTTGCTACACCAAGATGTCTCATAAGCAAGAGATAAAGAGAAAAATCTCCACATGTAAGGTCATTATTTTCTTACCACGCTTAGAGATTACAGCTGGGAGCAAGATATCAGTAAGACACACAATAACTGGCATGTCTGATTCCACCAGAGATCAACCGAGAACTATTTTGATCATATTAGCTTCAAGTGTATTGCATACAGGCAGACTGATTGAAGATCTAAATGTTAAATAGCCTCTTCTTACTATAATCAGTCATTTAATTTTTCAGTTGTCTTCTAAGAGCTTGTAGCTAAAGAAACACAGTGGAACACATACTAAATCATCAACTGTCATGTCTCTGAAAAATGGAATATTAGTATTTAAAGGAAAAAAAACCACCCTAATACTCCAGCCAGGAATTCAGGCATTTACAACCTTTCAAAACCACAAAAAGGCAAACAACCTGACAGTACTGAATAGTCCACACTGAGGCATAACTAAAATAGTAGTCACTTCTGTTAATCAACTTCTACAAACATTTGTTCCTATCAAGAAATTTCACCCCCTCTTTTTCTTTCCTAATAATAATGCTATTTAGAGAACTGTCTCCATCTCTGCATCTTGCAGTCTCCTGGAAAGAATCAGATTTTTCAAGTAAACAAACTCCTCGCAGTCAGTTTGGTGCAGCTGTCACCGTAACAGCGCAGCCACTGGTGGAGGCCCGGGGGCCTGGTGCCACCCCAGGCACTGCACCCAGGAGAGGTCAGTCCCAAGTGCCCCCCAGGGCTCTGCCAGCAGCTCTGTTGGCACTGCTGGACCCAGCAGCTCCCACTCGGTCCTGTGCCCTTGTTGTGACAGGACAGCTGCTTGTGCAGCTGAACCAGACTGGGAAATAGTCCAGCTCAACGAGAACTCTGTAAGAATTTTTACATGCCAGCCAGGTCCTTAATCCAGCAAACTCAACTTCAGCCACCTCAAGAAGCACACAGCCTCTGCTGGTCTGCAAGAAACAGCACTATCACAGAGTGCACGGCCACCACCACACTGTTCTTACTAACAATCCCAATTTTCAATACCTGTCGAGGATATCAACAAGGCATCAATACGCAAAACCTCCTGAACAGCTCACAGGAGGAAGGACGTTGAGTAAAAAAGAATGTAATTCTTTCTTCAAAACTTCTTTTAATTATCAAAGTGCACAGAGAGCTCTTTCAAGGATCGCAACAATCCCAGTTCTGAGGTTACTGTATCATTAACTCACATGAGCAACCCACTGGAAATGGAGACCACAACATATGCCACCATTTCTATTTGAAGCCCACCACTGTAGCTTTCTACGATATTTTAGGAGCACTTCATATCTTCTAGGGAGGACAGAACCATCTTTAAAGTCCTGAAGTACTGGTTACAACCTTTCACAAATCACACAGCCAGACTGCGGTGTCAGAAAGGTCTTGTCTTCCAGACACAGAAGATTCCTCCTACTCCTTTTTGTGATTTTTTTTTTTTCAATTACAGTTTTGACATAAAAAGAGAAATTAAAATCCTCACTACTCTTTTAGTAATTTTTTTGTTAGCTTAATTTTGGTTTGCTAAATAAACCAATACTAAACCCATCAATTTCTATCACGTTATGTTTGATGATAGTTGCATGAGTTCCTTTCTTAAAATAATCAAGTATATCTAACCCTAGCTAAAAAGTACATATTATGAAGATAAAGCCGTGTATACTTTTATACAGTCCTGGCATCCATATGCTGCAAGACAAAGGTCTCAACCTCACTACAGAATGTCTAATGATGTACAAAAAATATAAACTCGTGGTTGGAACTGAATGCCTCGTTCATTATGTGGTTAGTTCTGTGTACAAATAAATAATCTTTTAAAAAGGTTACCAGCTGTCTAGGCATTAGCTAGCAGTGAGTTCAATATGAAAATCCTATGCCTTTGAAGAACTGTCCCATGTTCCAATACACTCACTCTCTGTATATACCCAACTTGTCAAAAGCTTCACAGGCAGTATCTTTTCATCCATTCTGGTTTAGAAGGGAAAATAAAGTCTTCTCCCATCAATTGCAGTTATCCGTAGGCAGCAACCTTTTCAAGTCTTTCACAGCAGTTTCTAACTCTGATTCAGCAGCAGGGTATTCTTCAGTGGAAGCAGAAGATGCTTCTTTCCAGCAGAGAAGCAAGAGTTCACTGACTCAGCCACATCACCTGAACTGAACTGCTGAAGTATGAAGGATATCACTGCACATCACTGCCCTGTATCTGTTTAGGGCAAACCTGCTCCCACTCAGAATTGGCACAAACCCCCACTCTACCTGCAAGGGTCACTTGAGGATATGGAATTTCAGTAGTAATTTTGCCTATGGGTGGAGAGAGATTAATATCCAGTTTCTCTTTGAAGAGATGACATAAAAAATACAAGATGTTTTACAGCAATCCAAACCAGTCCTTTTCCTTGAAATAACAAGGAAAAGACTTCGGTGTAGAATAATTCTAACATATCCTTTGCAATACTATGACCTAAATCTGATAAGGTACCAAACTGAAACCAGAGAGTGAACTGAAGGACACTTACCTAAAGTCATGATCAATAAACACACTCCTCTAAGTAAGGCTGTAGGCTTGATACTACTTCAAAACACATGAGGAACAGGACAAGGTTTATCGAACTTGACCAACTGGAATAGTGCTGTTAACTAAAAAGGAAACCTGAGAAAAACAGAAATAAAACTCCAAATGGAGACACCGCTGTTGGCATAACAAAATGGGAATGTGAAGGCACACGGCCTGAACAAGTTCAATAATTAGACAGTTCTCAGGAATAAGCAGCAATGTTTCTGACAGGGGTGACTCCACCCTGAAGTGCCTCTTTTAAAATAATCTGATTAACCATGTAAGCTCTAATACAGGTCACTACCAGAAATAGCGAGGGACAGACGTGGACAAAGTTTGGCTGCCACTATAAACGGAAGAGCTATCAAGTAAAATGTATCTTGCTTTAATTCCAAGCAGTGTTCAGTGTCACAGGTACAGCATCCCTGAGATGCTTTAGCCAATACTGAACTTTGATAGTTCTACAAACTTGTACTACAGAGACAATCAGCAAATCATCTCAGTGAGAAACAGCAGTGGCAGACTTCTCAAACTGTGAATTTTAGTCTAGAAAACTTGTGGACACCTACACAGTTCCTAAGCATATATTCCCCCTCACCTCTCCAGAGGAATATTTCCTCTTCCCTCTGCCTTCTCTTTAGGCTGGAGAGAAAAAAAAAAATGTGTTGGGAATATCAGAGCCAACTTACAGCTGTCATTTTACGTAAAATATTGAGGTATGCGAACAGAACCACAAAGAAAAAAAATGATGATTGAGCTCTCTGCTTACTCTTCCCCCTTAACAGGATTCTTGAACATCCAGACACAATCCACTCTATGCTTTTGCTGAGTAAAGGAAATACCCCGGCCGAATCAGTATTGTAGGGGTTAAACTGGCTAGAAGAAGCAAACAGTTAAAATTGCATATTTGCTCTGCCAATCCAGAGCACTAAGACAGCAGCTTCTGACACAGAGAGTCTCCCCAAAAAACCATATTTACTAACAACTTTATAGCCTCACCAGTCTTTGCATGCTACTACTGCTGTTTGACGTTCCAGTTCCCACAATACCTGCAGAGCCACTGAAGCACAGTAAACAACATTTAGGCTTTTCTATTTTACAGTACCCACAAAGCCCCCCAAAAATACCTGGAGGCAATGAGGAGCTAGAGCCAAGAGACTCCATTCAGTGGGGAGGGGGGGAAAAAAAAAAAATCACTTTGGCAACACGTAAGAGCTCTAACATATGTGTCAAAGAACTAGGACAGAAGCCCAGAGATGAACTTTCTCTTCTTGGTTCTATCACCTGCTGCCCATTTGTTCCAAGGGAGCCACCTCTGTATCTCAGGCTGCCCTGTCCCATTTACTTTTAACAGACGGGGAAAATAGCCACCTGCCTCAAAGAGCTACAAATTAGTCAACATCGGAAAGCACCAAGCTGCTCACAGACAACTGTAAACAGAACTTTCAAGAAACTCACACGCAGCCTTTCATCAAAGCAGAAGTCTCAGCTCTGAGGTTTGAAACAGAGCTTTTCCTGTTCCTTTTGCACATTCATACGCCACAAGTCTAATGGCTCGTGAAAGCTCTCCTGACCTTGGGCAAGTGACTGCAACAGCAGATTGCAGACACTGTTTCCTCATTAACACAAATGTGACAACAGTGACCTAAGTGGTTTCTTGCTTGCTCAGACACACCTCAACCAAAGGCCTACAGCTAAGTGGGCACATTTCTCTGCAATAAGAATTACTACCGAAAGCAGTGACAACGAAAGCAGTCTCAGAAGTAGATAAACACCACAGCACAAATCCTGGGCGCAACAACTTCAGGTCTGACTACTGCCTTACCTGTTAGCTGTGACTTGACAAAGAAGAAACAACCCATCAAATTCAACTGGCAACTGAGGGTGCACAATCATCACACCTTTCATTTTATTGTTTAGAGCGAGACTTATGAAATAGATCATGCTGTGTGGAAACAAAAAGCCAAATTTCTCTGCAATGGAACACTCTTTACTGAATAAAAAATATTTATAGAAGTCACACAATCCGTCATCTGATGGGTCACGTCTGGAAACAAGAACACCAACGCATCTTGTTTATTTTACCATAAAACCCCGGAATCTTATGTCTTGTCAGTATCCAGTAAAACAAAGACCTATCCCATGACCGCAGAAGCAACTTCTCATGACAGTTAACTGTGAAAACAAAGATCCACTTAACAACTCTCTTTGAATTTAATAAAGTTACTTTAAGGCAAGTGAGAATCTGGTCATGATTATTATTAGACTTGCCTGGCTTGCATACACATTTTCATCTTTCAGAACTGAAATATTCACACTTACATGAATGTTTCTATCACCACGGTGTTTGAAACTTTCATACAAAGACAAAAAAAAGCAGTAGAATTTATCTTCCTTATACACAAACGTGTTATTTTCACTAGAAGTTTTTCAATACGTCACTGTTCAGTTGAATCTTGTTAAGGCATTTAAATTCACTTATAACTGCAACCAATCCAAAAAATGTGAACCTCCAGCACTTTCCTGTACATGAGTCACAGATGCCAATATATTCAAATCCTTTGGCAAGTTTAGGCCCTAAACTTCTAAAAAACCAGAGGATTGTTACCATGTCACACAACATTGCACGTTTTCTGCAGCTTCTCTTCCACTCATTTAAAAAATATTAAGCCAAACGAATTTAAGCGGAAAAAAGCCCACAGAAAGGAGAACCTTCAAAGCCCTGAGCAGACCCTCAGACTGGACACAGCTGCTCGTACCCCCCGACAAGTTCAAGCGCACCGTTATGATAACACAGCCCTTGGGCAGCAGAGCAGGGGCTCTGTGGTACCCCTCCCCGACAAGTTTCCCGTCCCTGCGGCCCCCTCGGGCTGCCCCGCGGGGGAGGCCGGGCCCGCCCCAGGCCGCGGCCGTGTGGCGCACTCGGCAAAGCGCCCGCCCGCCGCCCGCTCCGGGCTCCGCGCAA
>VZTF01008412.1:162824-317476 GCA_013397755.1 Cnemophilus loriae
GCCCGGCCCGCAGCCCGCCGGCCCCGCTGCCGAACCGCGGTAGCCGCTCACCCGTGCTTCTCCTCCTCTCCCATCGCTCAGCTCTGCGGAAGGGCACGCGGTGTTGCTTCCTCACCGCACTTCTGTTTAGCTGAGAAAAAACTGCAGCTTTGGGTTTGCACTTGTCATCTCAGTCCTGTCAGTCTCTCAGTACTCCTCGGGGGTCAGTCGACTTAAGCCAGGAATTCCTGTCCTGACATTTCTGGCGGATCCATACAAATAAAATCTGGTGTCAGTCACTGCAAGCTGGAAATCAGCAATACAGAGGCCAAGAAAAATTGTTACTACTCCATTTAAGCTCCCCTGCAATTGTTTGTACAGCATTTTATCCCCAGAAAAAGCATCACGATGCATGAGAGCGTCGGTAGTGGACACTCGCTACAGAGATCAAGAGGTGCTGCCCCTTCCTGACACTGGAAATACCATCTCTGCACCTTTATTTGTCCCTTCCCATCTTGGTTTTGCATATAGATAGTTGTCAGTGCTTTGGGAACATGGATCAGCTCTCACGTGACATGAAGATAGAAGCAATGTTGTTGCACCATGTCCTTCATGTTTCCCAATCAGCTATTAATTAATGCAGTACACACATAAACCTGGAACAGGGAATTGCCTTTTTTTTTAAATTGATATTTTATATAAATCTTTAATTCCAGACAAACTGGCAGCACTTCACAAACCACAAGCTGAATCTTGTCAAGTGGTGAGAACTCTAATCTTGATCCAGAAAAACAGTTACGCACATGCCCAACTCCAAGCATATGGAAGTCTTACTGACTTGTGGGCTTGAAATTCCTATCGTTCCAGCAAAGAGAGCTGCAAAGAACACGCTTTGCTACAAAAGGACTCAGGAAGGATTGACACTGGTTAAATACTCTGAATGAAAAATACCAGAAAGTCCACAGGTTTTCTTAGATGTCATTTGAAAGACTCTGACCATACAGTGTGTGCAACTCAGCTCTCCTAGACAGGCTGCTGCTTAGACTGTACAGCCTGCAAAGTGAAGTCAGAGTGGATATAACTGTTGTGTGGCAATACATCAACAGGCAGGGCAAAGAACTTTGAGAGATAAGGGAATATTTAAGTATAAGGGCAAGCTAGCTATAAATAAGCAGCAGAAAATGACTATACCTATTAGAAAGGGAGGACCTGGAAGAGCCTCCCTAGGGGAACCCCAGAGACAAAACCAAACAAAGCAGACTTTGTCAGGCTTTGCATGGTGTGATGCATGAAACAGCAGAGGAATGAATTTGGTGACTCAGCCCAATCTCCCTCGTACGATAGGATTTTGGCCTGGAACGCCTCGCTGCAGCAGTTGGGTGAGTAGGCTTAGCAAGTTCAAACGGCACCTCCTGTCATACCTTACCAGAGCTGCCTCTGTCACTACCTCTGCTCCTCCATCCTCCTTGTCTTCTCATCTACCTTCCCTCTCTGCCTCTCCACTGAGTGTGACACCACACTTTTTTTGGCAGCTGCACAGCCGAGAGGTGTGGATGTGCTGGCTGGGAGGTCACCGCCTGCAGTAGCTGGCAAGCTGGTGGAAGGCATGGGAAGCTCTCTCAGGCACCTACTAATCCGAATGCCACACTGTCTCCTGAGCACTTTGGCACGCCAGACAAATTGTTTAATTGGCCAAGTGTGTTCTACAAACCATATTATTTAAGTCTGGTCTAGAATTTTCCCCAGCTCCTTCAGTCTGCCTTTTTGTTGCAGGCTTCAAGAAGCAACATGCAGCTGCACAGCCACCACTCCTCTGAATTCTCCTGCCCTTCTCAGTATTTAGCAGGCATTGTGCAAGCTGTGAATTAGTTTCTGTGATAAGAAAGAATGAGAACACATTGGAGTGTCTCGTTTTCTGGAATTCAGAGGCCGCTTCAGAGGCGTAAAGAGCTGTTTGACATGTCTGACTCATTCCTGCTTCCTTCTTCAGGACTTGCCATGGGACTTTGACATGAATCTCAGGTTGGTCATAGGGTAATTCAGGAAAACCCAGAGTTTCCCAAAGACCAAAATGATTGTACACAGGGCAGGACCTGACATCTCGAGTTAATAAAGGCAATGAATCTTGGCAGAGCCCTTCAGGAGCACTCTATCAGATTCCAGTAGTTACAGTTGCTCTAAGTTCCCTTGATCTATATTGCCTGCAAGCACCATTGTTTTCTAACTTGCATGTACATCTTCAATATCATGATTATCTGTCTCTATCATACAGCTAGATTACCTCTCCCAGGGGTTGAACTTTGGCCAAATCCCTGTTTTGAAGATAACTTACCTTCGTAACCTCTTGTTTCTTTAACCTCCTTTTCATTTAAATATAGGAAATTTTGTAAGAGTCTTCAACTGAAACTCTCGGAAAAAACCCAGCAGATTCCTCATTGCATTCTTGGGTAGAACAAGGAGACATATAGCTTAGACCAAAGTTGTCTTTCCCCTTAGCATTTACTGCCAGCCCTGTTTCCAACATGTCAGATAGGCATGTCCCTGGCAAGACAGAAGGCCAGCAGCAACAGGCAAAGGGAACTGAAGGAAAGATGAGCTCAGGATGAGCCATTAAGAAGGAAATGAAGTAAAATATAAAATGAATGGGCTTTGATGAAAGCAATAGCTGTCTGGGGCTTAAAGAAAGGATATTCCAGAGCACAGATGAATTTCAGTTTATATTAGTCCTTTTCTTCCTGTGAATGCCTTTTCCAGGTCTGCTGTATTTCCAACTTTACCCCTGAATGAAACTCCTGTATATTCAGTTGAGTGTGCCTGGCAGAGGATTGATTTGTTTCTCTGAGAGTAGTTTATAGTTTGGGTTTTTGACCTCACTTCTCTCATTTACAGCCTAGCACTTAGAAAGGGTCTTTCTGTTTAATTCTGATGTCACTTTCCCAAAAGAATTATCAGGCACCAAAAAGGAACTGCCATTTCAGAAATAGGGAAGGCCCAGATCTTTTGTAACCCTGAACCTCAGCAGCCAGAGAAAGTAAAAGATAAAGTTAATGAGATGGGAGGAAGTGTAAATTGATTTTACTGATGGATGATGCAGTTTGATAATAGCTGATCCCCGAGTAGAATAGAGTCTTGAACTTTTTCACAGGTAGCACCAGAACCTGAGACTAGAAAAGACAAATAATACCTGACACCCATAAAGAGAAGGATGAGAGAGGGACCCTATGTGAAACCTTGGGCAAAGGCAGAAAGAGTCAAGAGGATGCTGATTTACCAAGATACAAGTCAAGATGTCCTGCTTGCCAAAGCCAGGCTTTCACATCATTCTGAGCTCACAGCTCCAGTGTCATTGCTTCAATAATGAAGTCACTTTCAAAGCACTGAGAAAAAAACATACATCAGTGCATGAAAGCTGATGAAATGGCTGGTTTCAAGAAGCATCGTGTGCAATGGGTGAGGGTTTGATTAGTCCCTCAGACACCAATTTCACTTTTAAAAGCTTTAACAGTTAAGGAATGGCATTACAAAACCACTCTATCCTAGAGCAGCTTGGGACAGAGAGGGATGCTGCTGCCCAGATGTTCAGTAACAGGTGTCAAGGAGATGTCTGCAGGCACTCATATACCACGGCCCTGAATTTCACATTAAAAAAACCAAGTTGCATGATTTTACCCAGGATGGTCAGAGTGGTTTTCAACTCCAGTTCTTCCGAGTCCATCCCTGTGGCTGTCAGCAATTAAGTCAAAAAGGTCTCTTCTTTGAGTGCTTTGGCTCACCCACTGAGGAGTGTTCGTAATCCTGTACAGGAAACAGCAATAACCTGTTGGTGGAGATCACATTACTGTTTGTGGATTTGTAGTTCTGGCTGTACTTCTATCGACGGCTGAACAGTGTAGGTTTCTGAACTGTCAAAAGCTGGATAGTGTCTGCAATGCAAGGTCAGTAATATGTTTTTGTTCTATATGAAAGTTGTGGGAGTTAATTTATTAGAAGAGAAGTGTTCCGGGAAAGCCAAGCCATGCTAATCACAGTCTTGAAACGCTGCAGATGGGGATTAAAATCCACTGTACAAACACATCAGAAACCAAACTCCTTGTGCATACACTGAGGGAACACATCTATGCTCTCCTTAATGGCTCACACAGCTTCCTGAAAACAGATAAAAAACACATCTCTGAAAGCAATAAGGAGCCATGCAGCCATATCTGAGGCATTCCATGTGATAAAATAAATGAACAAGCTAGAGAAAAAAGGAAAATGCGATATAATTTTTCCAAATCCAGCTGGGTGAGGGAAGAGGTAGTTGCATGGAACTGTTCAGAGTAGAGCAACACACCTTCCCCGAACTCCCTAGGACTTGCACCCTTTCCTTGGGATCCACAGCTTCATAAGCCTTACAGGGCTCAGCAAGCTTCTCTTTCCTTGCCATCACAGACGCTTACAAGGGACATTCAGGAGCAGAGGTCGGATGCCAGGCTCAGTCCTCCTAAACACATTTCTGCCAGGAGTGGGAGGCAGGGGAGTGGGCAGATCCCCAGGTCAAGCGCTCCCAGGGCTGAGATGCAATCGTAGCCACAGCTGAATACTCAGCCCCTTCATCCCCCTTTTGATTCCTTATTTTGATAGGCAGTGCAATAGTTAACTTTGTCTATATTTAAAATATCAGCACAGGGCATCTGAGTTGGCAGACACTGAGATGAACTGGGCAGGTCAGAGTTACTGTTTCAGATTCTGCAACCACATCACTTAGCGTGGAAATGACAGATCGAACACATCTCAGCAACCCTACCATCCACGGCTTCTCATTTACTTTTATCTCTTTTTGTAGATAAGTTTAGATGTTGGGGAACAGAGTGGTGCCTGTGACAGTGCTGTCCCTGTTCAAGCCCTCCACAGACTCAAGTGCTGCACAAGCACTGACCTTGGAAGTGTCACACCAAACCAGGCCCAGGATGCAGCCTCATTTGATATGTGGGGAAGGTCAGACTGGGGAGCTAAACCAGTGGTTTTCAATCATTTGCTGATTTGGAAATCACAGCTGTCCACAGGCCACAAGTCAAGATCTACCAAGCCCCAGTATGAGGTTTTTTACATAATCTGCATCTGTTAAATTTTAAATATCAAATGCACAAAATTGAGTTTGGTAGATACAACACTGGGGGGAAAAAAAAAAAAAGTGAAGTACATCTGGAAAACTAACCCATGTACCTTCATGGGTGAAAGAAGGACAGAAAATGTAGGATTTTTTTCCATTATAAAGCTGCCTTGAAATCATCTTTCCTCAGAATGACTGAGAAAAAGTCACAGAAAACAGCAGTCTCAGAATCAAATGCAAGACCAAACCTCAGAAAAAGAATGATCATAGCAATTACTTTCTGTAAATGTGACTCTTTTCCTGCTAGAAACAAATTCTAAGCACAAAAAGCTGCTGAAATAGATGAAGGATAACAGACTCAAGCAGTTATATGTGCCCTGGAGTTTATGAGGAAGGGAACTTCCTACAGACTTACAACATCAGTGAGTAAAAGGAAAGCAACAGAACCAACATACTTGGCTTTAAACAAACATTTGGAAGACTGAATCACAGAATACTGAATATAACTAATTCACATCTCTTTTGACATAACAGCACCCACATAATTAGAGAACTGGCTTAAGAATTGTGAATAAGGAATAAAAATAGCAAATTACTGAGCAGGAAAAGGTACTTAATGTGTTTAAAATGGATCATGGTAGTGCTATGTTAGAGTTGAGATCAAGCCTTTCACTGTGACTTAGAAGAGACTGTAATTGATGAAATTATCAGATGACATAGAGAGACATTTTGAATAGCAATGAGGATAAGAAAATAATTCCAAGAGGTGCAGAAAAATCAATAAAAAAATCAAGTCCTTGATCTATAAAGCCACAAACCTAGTGATTCCATGTCTCCTATAGATTGCGTTTCTATATCACATCACACTGTATCTCACTTGGGCTCATTCTATAAACCTCCCCCCCCACCCACCCCATCCCTTCCCAGTTCCTTCCCATGCCTCCACACTTACTTTCCACAGGATTCTCCATATTTCCACCCACAGTCACCACCTGTTTTGGCTAGAGGAGGCAGAGCAGATGCTGTGGCTGGTTTCAGAATCTACCCTGCCTGGTACATTCTATTGTGTTCTTTACATAGAACACTGCAACTGTGATCTTGGAAGAAAATTATCAGAATTCACAGCAGAGTGTGGGACTTGGAGGACAGATTTCTGATGTGAGACTTAACAGGACTAAACACCAGAGCTAGATTCTCTGATGCAGCCAATGTCCATTAGGATACTCCTCTGCACGCCCCAATCCTAGCCCAGGCTTGCACTCACTTTAGCTCCAGGCGCAACACTGAGCAACCTCAGAACAACACCTGTGTGACACCTGCAAGAATGTAGTATGGCAATGCACTCACCAAGGTGATGTTTTTTTCTAGACAAGAGTCTTAACTTGTCCCCTATCTGGCTGAGATGAATCTGGAAGATTTATCTGGCTTGAAGAACCAGTCTCATATAAACAGTTTTAACTAGGGAATAGTCAAATGGGGGATGCACTATCTTCCCACAGGGACAGGAGGAGAGGAACAGGGTTGGAGGGAAGGAGTTAAAGGACCTTTATCAGCCCCTCCCTTCATTAGTACATGGTTGTATCACGTAACCAATAGTACAGGAGTTGCACAGGCCTGCATTTATGTTCTGGCTCCCCAAATCTGCAGGCTGAGAGCACTATGTAAGGGACTGTTTAGTATTAATACAGAGACGAAGCAAGAGAAGTTAAATTAAGCCAGGAAGAGGAGAACATAACCTGAATGTTGGCCCAAAGCTTCCTGCCACTCTGACATAAGAGACCCCAGAAGGATTGCTTCGTTGAGAAAGCAGTGCCATAGGGCAGAAGAGCTGCCAAGAGTGGCCACCAAACCGGGCCAAGGGCGGCCCAAGGTGAGCACGGCGGGGAAGGCCAAGGGAGAAGGCTGCGGTTTTACAGTGGCGAGGTGGGCTGGAGAAGGCAGCTTGTGGGGCAGCGCTGGGGATTCGGGACTGCCCAGCGAGCTGTCCCATCCCGATGTCCCGGGTGTGTCCCGCTGTGCCCAGGGAGCTGCCCTGTCCCGATGTCCCGGGTGTGTCCCGGCTGTGCCCAGGGAGCTGCCCCATCCCGATGTCCCGGGTGTGTCCCGCTGTGCCCAGGGAGC
Source organism: Cnemophilus loriae (assembly GCA_013397755.1). Taxonomy (NCBI): domain Eukaryota; kingdom Metazoa; phylum Chordata; class Aves; order Passeriformes; family Corvidae; genus Cnemophilus; species Cnemophilus loriae. The sequence goes on from VZTF01008412.1 coordinate 170,017, forward strand.
TGCCCTGTCCCGATGTCCCGGGTGTGTCCCGGCTGTGCCCAGGGAGCTGCCCTGTCCCGATGTCCCGGGTGTGTCCCGCTGTGCCCAGGGAGCTGCCCTGTCCCGATGTCCCGGGTGTGTCCCGGCTGTGCCCAGGGAGCTGCCCTGTCCCGATGTCCCGGGTGTGTCCCGCTGTGCCCAGGGAGCTGCCCTGTCCCGATGTCCCGGGTGTGTCCCGGCTGTGCCCAGGGAGCTGCCCTGTCCCGATGTCCCGGGTGTGTCCCGCTGTGCCCAGGGAGCTGCCCTGTCCCGATGTCCCGGGTGTGTCCCGGCTGTGCCCAGGGAGCTGCCCTGTCCCGATGTCCCGGGTGTGTCCCGCTGTGCCCAGGGAGCTGCCCTGTCCCGATGTCCCGGGTGTGTCCCGGCTGTGCCCAGGGAGCTGCCCTGTCCCGATGTCCCGGGTGTGTCCCGCTGTGCCCAGGGAGCTGCCCTGTCCCGATGTCCCGGGTGTGTCCCGCTGTGCCCCGGGAGCTGCCCCATCCCGATGTCCCGGGTGTGTCCCGCGTGCGACCCGCGTGTGCCCACCAGCTGCTCCATCCCGATGTCCCGGTGTCCCTGTGCCCCGGTGTCCCTCTGTCCCGGTATCCCTGTGTCCCGGTGTCCCTGTGTCCCCATGTCCCTCTGTCCCGGTGATCCGGTGTCCCTCTGTCCCGGTGTCCCCCTGTCCCTCAGTCGCGGGCGCTCCCCTCAGCGGCCCCGCTCGCTCGCACGGCGCCCCCTGGCGGGCCCGTTGCCCCGCACGGCGGTCCCGCCCGGGCTCCGCGGGACACTCCGGGGCACTCCCGGACAATCCCGGGGCTTTCCCGTGCTCGGGAGGAGAGAGAAGCCCCTGCAATGCCGACAGCCGTGAAGATGAAAGAAAGAGAGACCGATAAGAGAGGCCATTGGCGCTGTTTGTGCTCTGAAATTGATTTCAAGCATTCAGGACAGTCAGTCGCATTCTGTCACCTCCGATGGACTGCAGGGAACACTCGGGAGCACTACGAATTCTTAGACTCCGAGGAGCGGTGTAAAAACTGCACTTAAGCCCTGTAAGTATAAAAGAGAAAAGTACCTTACTGTCCCCTTCCCCTATCTTGTTCTCAGCTTAAATTAATTACATTTATACAGTATTATTAAAAACTAATCTGGGAAACTATCCCTTTGTGTTTCTGCTGGTGAATATGGCTGACCATAAATTCTAATTCATTTTTTGTGTGAATCATGCTATCTCATAAAATGTTTTTACAGATGAGATTCTTTTTGTCCAGGTACTCTGAAATCAGCAAAATCAACAGCACACCCATCAGTTTATCTTTGCAGTCGTACAAATGCTGACACCTTCTTCTCCAAGCAAGCAGATTAGTCAGAAACATTTTAAAACTCTTTTTCCATTCACAAAATTTTAACTTTTTACAAGAAGGGCTTTTAGAAACACACAGTCATTTACCAGCTGGTGGAGCTCAGTAAATAGCAGGAAGATTTGTCCACAAACATCGCCCAAATTGGAAGAGAGTTGTGACTCAGCCACCTTTATTAACCTTCTGCTTTAATTTCCACAAAAGCCGATGCCTGTGGGATATTGCTGCGCTTTTTTCTGCTGACAGAAATCATTACGAATGCACTGAACTTACTTTGGAGTCGCTACCACCTCGACCTACTGAAGTTCTACAGAACAGGTTTCCTTGGCACAAATGCAAATGTCTAACTTCATAGAACAGCTGTAACAGATGTGGGTAGGCTCAGTTATCAACTGCTGAAATTGGTCAAAGCATTAACCCACGTCTATCATGAGACCAAACATGAATTATAAACCAGGCATGTATAGGCTAAAGCACCTAATTCTGATGAACAACCCAGGGAGCTCCAGTGCAAACCTGCCCATTGAGTCCAGCAAGCCCTGAACGAGGCCCTGTCTGCAGGGGAACGTTCAGTCACTGAAAAGGTACCCTGAGCATTTTGTCTGTAGTACGATCTGGGAAAAACACTGCCATTAATGTAAATGAGTGGAATATCATGTGTCATCTTTCAAATGAATTTGCAACAGAATTGAATATTCAACATGGACACCTGCTCAAAGACCCAGCTAAAAGATGTTTTAAATCCCCCAGAACTTCAAACTAAAATACATGTAGCATTTTCTTAATTTGTCATCATTTTTTTCTTGTTGTTTTCTTGGAGACACGAGATACTTTCATACTTTCCTCAGCACTTTGAATGCTAAAATGTACCTTAAAATTAAAACAGAAAGCACTTAAATAAGAAAACACTTAAATAAGAAACTGAGTTTTCAAAGAAAAATGCAAAATGCCTCATCAGCAGCTACAATAAATAGGTTATTTAATTTGGGAGCATGAATGTTTCTGTTAGAAATCATGACGAAACTTCTATATTTTCTAGAGTAATTGAAAAAAAATATTCTCCTCATACAATCAATAGAATTAAGAGTTGTCCAGTGTCCTAAGTACTGGAAGAAATTGTGAAAAACATTATTCTAATGCTTTTTCAGGTTGCAGAAGCAGAGACAGTGATGTGATCTAATCAAGCATTCAATTGCCAACACATCTTCTTAAAAAGTTCTGTTTGGACTCTCTTTAGACCATTCCTGTGCTAGTAATTTTTCTGGTTGTGAAACATGCATACTGTTTGGGCTTAACTAGAGCAACCAGGAGGTTTTACTGGGCCACATCACTCTCACACAGGAAAAAAATAAAGTGTAGGCTTTGTTCTAGGCATACAAGCAGTGCCATAGAAATAGCTGGAATTTAAGCACGTACTTTATATTAAAAGCAAATGCTCAACTGTTTTGCTGGATCAAGAGCTGCAAGTCTTAGTGATGCCATGGTTTCTATGACAACTAAGTGTGATATTACATGAAGGATTATGATTTAAAGGAACCCACATCTGGCCTTTTCCACTGACGTGGTGCTAGGCTGTCCTGTACGTACCTTGTGTACAAATCTGCTCATCTTTGTGGAATCACGGAGCCCACGACCAGGAAGCGCAGGCCTCAGCAGACCAGGCAGAAAGCGAGTGAAGTGCACTCTATTCCTGCAGATTTCAAGGAGAAAAGATAAATTCAGACTTGGGGCTGCACTGCCCTTTCAGGCACAGCTGCAGCCCAGGAGCTTGCTGATGGCTGAGGGATACTGCAGCAGCAATGCAAGAAATGATGTGCCTGGTAGAAAGCAGCAGGTGCTGTGCACCCACACTCCCTCCCTTCAGAGCCCTCACAGCCCTGACATGGTCTCCTGCACCCACAGCCTGTCCTGGGGTTGGCTCCACACCCTGTTGAAGGCTCGAACTGTGGAATTGTTAAGCAAACCCTGGTCCGAGCAGCTGGCAGCCCCACGGTCTCCTTCCTCCATCCCAGCAGTGATCTCTGCTGGCTCGCTGCTCCTCTCGGCCCTGAACTCTGCAGAAACTCCACTCCCCCCTGCTTTCCGATTAACTCATTCTCCATTTGGCTCAGCTGGGAACACGTTTGATCTCTTGGAGATATACTCCAGCTCTCTCTGTGGTCCTCAGTGATCTCTGCAAACATAACCAGAAAGATATTTTCATCCCTTGGGAGCAGGTGCCAAAAGTAATTCCGTATGACTTAGTGCAAAAAGCTAGCCCAGACTAGCTAGTTTGGAGCAGGGTAGGAAATACCTGAGAAAAAGTCAACTCTCTCCCTGTCGTTGGTGTAAGAACAGCAGCCTGCTCTTTAACTGAGAGTGCCTACACCCGGCCCTGCAGACCCCCAGCAGCCAGAAGGCTGCAGCATGTTCTCAGCTGCTCATGTGCTGCTGCCCAATTCATCTCGGCAGTTCAGCCATTTTGGGTAGGAGTATCTTCTTCTCTGTCTCACGGACTCATTTTCAGAGAGCAGCCTGGCTCTGGGCTGCTGTGCATTCAGGACACACTGATTCACCTGCTGCTTTTACAGGCAAATGACAGCCAGTGTTGCAAATTTGTTCAATGGCCCTTTTAAGTACATGGCTGGCTTTGTAGCAAACAGCTCCCTTTAGATTAGGATAAATGCTTTACCAGGGAGATTAGTGCCACTGCACTTGTGAAGTCATGATATTCCCTACAAATAAAATCAGTGACTATAAATAGCCAGAACATCTTCCATCCTATGAGATTATGAGCTTCTTCCTTGCAAAACAGATGAGCTCACTGAGAGATAATTTTGTGACAGCCAGATAGCTTCAACATAAGATTGAGCCCATCATCATTAGTCCAATTAAAGCTCCTTTCAAACCAGTAAAATAATTGATGTGCTGATAAACTGCTTCAGTTCATTGTCACTGCAATATCCACAGCTGCTCTGAACACATCCATGTAATCAATATGGCCCACTAAAAGGTTTCTAAATGAGTTAACTCTTCCAGGAATCAGCCAGATTTCTGAGGGACTATCATGCTTTTTGTTCTGTGTTTCTTTTATTGACAGAGGCATTAAGTCCAATCACAAGCTGATCCCACACACTCCAGCAGAGCCTAATATGAATGTCGCATGCTATTATTGTAATAGAACTGGAGCAAGGGAACCTGGCCTGGAGGCTGCTTTTCCCATATTAAAGAACACCTAGCCTAACCTGCATCATTCTGACAGAACTAGGTTAGGGAGTGACTGTCGGTGCAGTTACACTGGCAGAGCAGGATGTACTGTGAGGGACGGCACAACTGGAGCCAAAGACAGGGAGCTCCGACTCCAATTCAGCAGCAGCCAGAACAGCATCTCCCAGCACGGCCTCAGCAACGTGACCAAAAGGGCGCATTTCACCCCCACGCCACGCTGCAGGCCAGCACTGAACACAAACTGGGCCAGCACTGAACACAAACTGGGCCTCCAGTCTCCCTGCTCCTTGTCGGTGCCGTGGCCCCCAGTCCCTGTGCCGCAGGTGCCAACAGCTGTGCAGCTCCCAGGGCAGCAGCTCCCGGGGCAGCTGAGCACGGAATTCTTGTGTAAACGCGTGGCTGTAGGAATCAGGTTCCTGCCCTGCTCTCTGGGACAGGCAAGAAGCATTCTCAGGAGCCACAGAAAATCTCTCTAAATGCCTTACCTTTACTGCAGGTCCAGAAGAAACAAATCTCTCAGGTCAGCCTCTCTCTGCCCTGCTTCAGGGGAAGGACTGTGAGGAAGACAAGCCTGCACACATTTATTAGGGGGTTTGGAGCTTTTGCTGTTGGCTCCAATTAAAAACCCCAACTAAAACTACCGAAGCCTTTTAGAAGTTTTGTTAACCTGCTACGAGGCGAATGCTTGAACTTCAGACTTACTCATCCACAAATCTCTTTTTTGAATCACTTACTTCCATTTCATGCACTTGCCACATTCTGGAGAGAAAGGTTTTTCAGCAGCTGCAGATACCCATGCAGAAGCAATTACTTCTTCCTGATGCCTGCAGCATTCCATGAGAACCTCCCAGTGTGAAACGCAACTGCTTAGTCTCCTCTCAAGGTTCACGGCAGGCAGCCTCACCCCAAGCACTAACGCTGGGTGCTGCACATGCACTAGAGGAGCTACAAAGAGGTATTTTTTCACACTTAGAAGTAATCATCACACGCATATAGCCCATTATGGGGGCTAGGCAGTGACCCAAACAGAGCTTTTCAGCTGTTTGTTGCTATCTGCTGCTGATGTTGCCACTAGAAATGCAAAAAGACAACTCTGCATCTCCTCTGCTGAAACACAAACCTCTAATGAGTTTATTTTGAATTGTGTCTCAAAGACCAGGCAGAGATAGGTAGTAGGCTGCATAGCTTTAAATAACTTGTCAAAATCCTTTTGGGAAACAAAATAGCATACATTTTTTGAGGGGTTCCCATCTGTCTGAATTTCTAATTTGATTTTTGCAGCTCACACAGCTCAGATGGGATTAATCTGAGAATACATAACCTGAAGCTGGGTTTCTGAAGTTTTCTTCATACCGGGATACCAGGACGGCACCTGCATAAGAAAATTCTTAAGCTGCTGAGCTGCAGCTCAGACCCTAGGTCTCCTCTCTGCCTTCTTTAGATAAGGAGGGTCACCCAGCCCCAGATCCCAGTGCCCCGGACAGGGTGCTCCTGAATGTGCCAGGTACAGCTGCAGGGGAGCAGCTGTGACAGGGATCCAGCACCGAGCTCTCCAGATTGGCTCTGCCTCTGGCCACCTTAGCCCTCCACCATTCCTGCTGGTCCTGGCACCACGTTTTGTTAGTTGGTTTGGTTTAAAATCCCTTTGGAGGTTGTTTACAAAGCCTTTGGCTCATGAGAAGCACTTCCCACTTGGAAAGGGTGGTGTGCCCAGAGGCAGTAGGCAGCGAATCCTACATTGCTTCAGTTGTAGAACTTCAGCTTAGAGTTCCCATCCAGGGAAGGGAAACAAACATAGCTGCCTCTTCCAAAGAAAGATCTTCTGGAGGCTGCATCACTCTCTGAAGTTTGGAAATTTCCAGGGGACCACATCAGTCATGGTGAAGTGAGAAGCAGCATTTACACACAACCTTCCATCGAGAAGTACAGCATCATCTGTGTTGAGGATACCATCTTGTTTCAAAAATCCCACATCTGCCAGAATCCTTTAGGCTCCTATTATAACATATAGTGACTAAAAATAATTGCTAGTTTCCTGTTGTTTCAGTTAGTTTGCTCTGTGTGCCTGACAGCATTTTGCAGTTTCACTGTTTCCCCAAGGCTGTCAGTCAGTTTTCCCTGTTGTTTGTGTGGGCTTTTCATACACAACACAGAGGAGGAAAATGCTAAAAAAAAACCTGGGAAAATGTGAGTATAATCCACTTAAAACAGCCAGCAGGGGGATGTGCAGGACCAAGAACTCCTTTGACTTTTTGAAAAAAGTGAATGCGTTTCAAATTTACTATGCCTAGTTAGCTGCAGAAAATATAGTCTCTTTCTATAACAAAAGAGCACAAGTCATCAGCCTATCACTGTCTCTAGTAATTTCAAAATCACCTGAAGAAACACCATTTAATCTCTATTGATTAAATTATATATGGCTACGTAGGTTAAATGAGCACAAGAAGTCAGCAATCCACTTCTGCCTAGTACTTACATTTTTAGAAACACAAGCTGGGTAACACATTATTCTTTTCAGGATGGGAGAAAAGTACGTAGTTATCAAGGCAGGAAAGCCAGAAATTTTGGATTTTTTCCCCTCCAGTAATCGATAATTAGCTCTATTATTTACAGATCTTTGGTTTTACTTCTGTTGGTTTAACCAGCTGCGGGCTTCAGTCCCCAAAGGTAAGATCTGCACCCCTCCAAGGAGGGACACCTACTTTCAGCTCCTCTGCCCCAGCAGCTCACTCTGCCCCTCTAGCCACCAACCCGATCCAAGAGGCTGCAGCCGAGAGCTGAGGCACAGGAAGCTCCATGGCCTTCAGTGCGAGCAATTACGGAGCAATCACCTCGTTAAACTCCTCAGCGCTAATATTCGTCACCCTTTACAGAAGAGCTGCTTTAAGAAAAACCATCCAGGACATGCAGAGCTCCTATCCATGTGGGGATGGAGCTCACAGCACTTTTTGTGACTTTTATGTCTGTGAGCAGACTTGGTGTTTAATACAAGCAGCTTTCTTCACACACCTACTCAGCCAAGTGCCATCCACATCGAGTTTGTGTCGTTCCTCATAAGCCAGGGGAAAGCAGCAGGAACGAGAGGGAAAGAGCACGGCAATACCTGCGCCAAAGAAGGACAATTAATCACATTGAACCACTTTCTGTGTGCAGCGGGAAGTCCGGTCACTGCCCAAGGGCTGACCAGAAGATGGCGAGAGAGGAACACTTTTGGAAGCACATCAGGAGCCGTGCCCCGCTGCCCCTCGGCAGCTCTTGGAAGCAGGGGAGGGGCCAGACCCATTCCACGGGACACCGGTTAATTAAAGGGGTATTTTTGCTCTCCAAATCCCGTTTGCTCTGGAAATCTGAAATTTTCTGGAAATCTGTAAAACTTGAGCACAAAAAGGAAAGAACATCTGCAAATCTTTTGGGGCAGAAGGGGAGAAAATAATTCGTAATATTCTTAAGACATGATGGCTGGTTCTCAGAAGGCTGTGCAGACACTCCGCTCTTTGGCAGCTGTCTCCACACAAGAAGCCAGTGACACTGAGGTAAACCTGGAGCATTCTTATGATATCACTGCAGCTACTATGGGTCAGCATTCATCCAGGGGAGATCAGAACCCTGGACATTCAAAGATAATTCCTTATATGTTGCCATGGTTATTTTCGTCTCCTACCGAGCTGATCTGCAAGTTCAGAAAATACTCCTTGAATTAAACTGAACTATTAAGTTCAAGCAAAGAGTTCTATTTCTAGACAACTGTTCCTATTAATTTAAGTCACACCAATTTTACTATTCAACATCTTGGGAAAACCACATGGTATTTCCAGTGTGGGATTAAATGTTTCTGATAATTTTACTCTTCCTGAGAATCTACAACATACTTTGTATTCTGAAAAGGCACCTACAAATCTATTTTTTTGAGGTTCATAAAGCCTTCACCTGTTTGCCAGTATTTGCTTTGGCTCAGACTGAAGTCGACCAGGGAAATTAATTCTGTAGGATAGCCAGACAGAGTTGTGATGGAGTTTTACCATCTGAGTGCAGCACAGGATGGTTTGATAAACAGTTTTCAGTGCAGATCCATTAACAGTGGTTACAATTTAGTATAAAAGGAAAGTGCGCTCACATTAATGTTCCAAAGCTAGTCTATTCCATTTTATTAAACTGCCACATTTTCACAGGGAAAAAACTCAGTTTGGAGAAGCAGTGTTGCTCAATATTTATCTATGACTTCTTTCTGCTTCCAAATTCCATTAATTTCACTCTTCCCAACCCATTTTCAACTAGGAATACTGGAAACTGTTCAAATCTGTCCTGAGCAACCCTATGTTCCTATCTTACATATGCTAATATCTTAAATGCTCAAAATAAGAAGAACTTCATAGGAATGATCCACATTATCTGTTAAACTGGAATCTTCAATATCACCTACTTCAGTTACTCACTGAGCGCCCAGTGGCTTTGTGCTCCAGCTGGGCCCTTTGTCCATCCACAGAGATCCAAATGGCCTCAGAGTTAGTCCCAGACCCTTGCACTCTCGCTCAGCTATGCCCATGAACTCCGGGGGCCAGGCAGGTGACGAGGTCCCCAGCCCCATGCAGGAGCAAGTCCGACAGCCCTGGAAGCTCCCTGCTCTGCGCTGGCTGCCTCGGATCATTCCTAACCCATCCGACACTTCGGGATGGTGCTTCCTGACCGCAGGTCCTGCAGTCCTGCTCTAACTAACTCTGCCAGGGTAGCTTTGGGTCTCTTGCCAAACAGGCAGAGCCACTCGTCTTCAGAGATTATACGAGAAGTAAGGCAGTGTTACAGACTGTGTTTTCCTCTGCACATCCCATGTTCGCTTTGGTACCTGGGATCCATCTGTCACACTCAGAACGGAGCCAACTGCTCGGCACACTGCTGCAATGCTCTTCACTTCTGTTTGGTACTAACCTTTTGCATTACTGGTTTAGCTGCTGATTGACTATGGTTTCTTTTGCAGAACATGGTAAGAAATATTTGGAAAACACCCTATCAATGACATAACTACATACCATTTCAAGTGGGTTTTGTCAGTACTGCCTTACATAAACAGTCTGCAAATATCCCCAGCTTCCTCCTCAGGGAAACTCTTGTAAGACACATCTATTTGCAGAAACGGGGCCCCTAAAAGACAGAGATGGACATGGGAGACTCATGCTAAAGACTTTTTAGTCACACACTAGCAAACAGTTAAAAAAGAACCTCTCTGAACACACATGTTAGGTAACCAGTGGGAGAGAAAAAGCACATGATCAGCTGTGAGCTACACAGAAGGAACAAAGACCAAGAGGAAAGACTGAAAATACCCTCCAGGTAGGTTCTCTGGGGAAGTCCAAAACTCCATCCATATCAGCAGGCACCTAAGCACCTTTAAAACAGGCTCAGAGTCCTTCAGCAGTTCACCTCAACCAACCTGTGGTTCCTCTTGGCTAGTTCGTAGTCATTGGGTTTTGCACGCACACACCCCCTCTTCCCATGGCTCTAATGTTGCTGCTCTGTGGTTAACGTAGCACTCCACAGCCACCAGCCATCCCCTGCCATCCTCTCCTGGCACTCTCCCCAGTCAGCCTTGGAAGTGTTTTAAAGCAGGAGTGGGAGACAATCCTGCACTGCCTCGGCTGCGGTGTTTTCATTGTCTGCACAATCCTGCACTGCCTCAGCTGCGGTGTTTTCATTGCACAATCCTGCACTGCCTCAGCTGGGGTGTTTTCATTGTCAGCACAATCCTGCACTGCCTCGGCTGCGGGGTTTTTCTTGTGAGCAGAGCAAAGGCAGCAGGGACAGGGTTTTGTGGGGTGTGAGGCTCACTAAAGCAGGCGGCACTCCTCAGGGAGACAGCTGGCTGTGCTCCCCCAGCTTCTGCCCTCTGACAGCTCCTCTCCTCTAAGTCATACAGAGAAACAGTTGGCTGGCAGGCAGCTATGAATATGTGCCCAGGGGAGCAAACACTGAGGCACGCTGAACAGCACCTGCTCATAAGAAGTTCAGAAAAACAGAAGTACAAATGCACCCTCCAGCAGTGAAAACTTAATGAGAACTAATACGAAATACTGATGCTGCAGTGAAAATTCCCAGGTATAGCTGATAATCTCTTCAGTTTATTTGAGCATGAAAGTCTTCAATTTCCTAATAAACAGAAGGTGATTTCAACTCCACCTATTCCCTGTGCAGCACCTCTTTGCCACAAGAGTGCATCCTTGCAGCTTGCACCAGGCACATCCCCTCTTGCTGCAGCATCAAGGTACCCTAAATCCTGAGCTGCCTTGTACCAGCTGCCCTTAGCATAGCCTCTGATAAGTAGCTGTTTGCAAATACTTAGTTTGATAGAAGATCTGGTTTATAGCACAGCAAATCAGTGGGATGGTAAGAAAATGCCTTGTAACTAGATTTAAGATAGGTATTGTATGTTGGCACACTAACAAAACACTGCTAGAAAAACAGTATCCAAAGCAATACTGCAGTTCTCTCTGGCCAATTTTCTTAAGATTTCCTTGCCATACTACCCTCTTCCCTAACATGCTAACAATGAAGGAATAACTACCCTAGTAGTTTAACTCACACCTTACCAGGTACTGGCTATGTCTTTGTCAGCATTGCAAAAAAGTGTTTTTGTAAATTAAACTTCTCAGCAGATGATCTCCAGGCATGTCTCTAGGGATAGGAACCAAGGTGAACAGAAATAACAGAATATCTGAATTGTACGCTTGACATTACACAAAGTCTCACACACCCAAGACTATGAGGTTTGTATGTAAGCCAGGCAAAGGGAAAGCTGATGAAAACAGAAGTCTCCTCATGCTTCCCCTTCTAAAAGAAGCTGTTCCATCTTTTTGTGGATTTTGACTTTCCCACCTGGGCTTGTTCACTCCTGTGCTTGTCCTGCACAGTTGGGTACAGAGTTTGAAACCTAAAGAGAATGTTGAGTTGCGTATTTCCTACTTTGCTCAAAGAACATTCTTCCTGAGACCCTACGAATTAGCAGGAGCAGCACGGCTGATCCCCAGACAGGCTATTTCATTGCTACAGACATCCTTCTGGAACTTCACTGCTGTCTTCCCAGAAACCACTCCCTCTGGGAATGATCTGATACTTTACAGAAGTAGATGCATCACTTCTGGTACTTCCAGTTTCTCCATGACGACTGCCCTGGAAAAAAGCCGCTATAAATAATCCCTAGCAATCTCATTTCAGACATAAAGGCTCTACAGATTATACACTTATTCCTGATAATTTTTCTTGGGCCGATAAACAGTTGCATTGTTTTGATTTACAGCCACACGGCACTGTTGGACTCTTTGTAAGGTCTCACTGCCTGATGCTTTGGGAAACTGGTCTAGAAGCTGTGCAGAAGCCATGGGGACCCAGACAGCTGGATCACTGCCCCAGCTTTGTCACACGCCCTGCACACGGGACCTCACAACTGCCACATGAGCTCAGGCAAGTCACAGAGCCTGCTGGTGCCTCCCTTTCACTTCCACCTGTCATCTGTCTCATCTCTTTAGACTGGGAGCTCTGCAGAACAAGGGTTTCTTCTTACAATGAACACATTCAAGATCACAGGTGTGGTTTCTAGACACAACTGCAGCACAATGGGAAGCACAAAAGCAGAGCTGAGCTATTGTCTGAGACTGTCCACAGCACGAGGCTGGCGATGCCCAAGAAGTGCCGTCAGAAGGATGTGTCAAGGGCAGAATTCATGACGAATAAGATTGCTCATCTGAACGTCTAAAAGCAAATGAGTGTGCACATTACAGTCATTAAATTCGCTTAAAAGGCAGACAACTGATGTGATACACACAGTTGTGGATAGAGAACAGACGGTGTAGTCACTGAAATGATCTAACTAATAAATACTGCCGGCTGTTCTAAGTTTCTCAATGACCCAAAAGGATTTTTGTTTTCAACTTCTTAAAAAGGACGGAAGAAAAATTTTTGGCAGAAGAAAGGAGGATTAAACAGGGAGATCAATGCCCTTAGTTAAACAGATACATGTCAGAGAAAAATACTTATAGTAATAAGTGGTAGTTATAAATATGGAACAGTCTTGGCTGTGAAAAGAGAGGCAGGATATTGGTGTGAAGTGGTGGCACTCCTACTAGCAAGGGAACAATAGTTCCTGGATAAAAAGGCAAAATAGGGCAACAGTGAACAGCACTTAAAAAAACACTACAAAAAACCTGAGTTTCTCATAGGTTGCAGAGGCCACTACTAGAAAATCTGAACAAGAATCTGATCCCGAAACAGATATAAATACGTCCCAAATCTCACACGAGCAGCTGATTAGTAACAGCCCTGGGCAGGCAGGGACTCATCACCAGAAAAGGAAGTTAGACCTGAATGGAAGGCTGGAGAAGACAGTAGGGCAGCAGGCCTTAGGCTGACCACAAAAGGCCAAGGTGCAATAGTTCTACTGAATTTTTGAACCGACCATCTCAGTTCAAAAACTCTGAAACTGTGGCTTTTCACTCATCAGCTGATGATCAGCTGAAAACCCATCAGTAAAACAGCCAAACCAGCCAGTGGAGGATAAAGAGGCACTCTAAGTTTAGAGAAGTCTGATTAGCAAAAGGAGGATTTCCTACATCTCAGCAATTGAGAATGAGCTGCTACAGCTGTACCTGCCAGTTATTGGGTTCGGACTTTTAGGAATTAGGAATTATTCTTCTTTACTTTTATCTCACACCACTAAGAAATCAGTTAATCCAGAACAGCTTCTGCTTGTATGCCTGAACGAGCACTCTCAAATAGAAAGTTTGTAACACTGAAGTTGATCCCTTTGTTTTAAAGAAAACTTCCCTCCTACAAGTAAATGTGAAGCAGCACAGTTACGTTCTCCCAGCACACCACCAGGCACTGCTTACCAGCTCTTTTCAAGAATTTCAGGCAATAGGTCATATCCTGCTTTCATGTATATGTGATTAGCTGGGGATCAAATTCATCACAGGTGAAAACACAGCTATGACAACCAGGTCAATGGGTGTACTCGTATGCGTCTTTGGAAGTCCTAACATAGGTAAAATTGTTTTCAAAATATGGCCTTAGTTTTCCCATACTTGTAATAAGCTGAAGTACAGTCTGCTAAGCTATTTTCCATGATTTACAGTGGGATTTCCATGACTTACCTGTGGGAGAAAATGTCATCCAAGCAGAGGGACAAGTTTCATTTCTCTACCCTCTTCTGGGCTCCAAAGACATCTGCAAGAAAAAGTCAATTCCACTCATTTTCTGCAATACTGCTCATTTGTGAACCAAGACAGACACCAGCAACAGGCAAGCCAAGGACACTGGTGCATGAAAGAGGGACCACTGTCACCTGTTCTTTGGTCTGGGCATCCTGCAACACCATTCTGTTACTACAACAAAATTTGGTTTTATAGTCACTGCTAAGAAGTTCAGAGCTGCCCCTAAACCTGCACAGTGGAACTGCCACAAACTTTGACAGTGACATTACCCGTGGAAATGTCAGCTGGAAATGGCTCCTGGTTTTCTACATGTCAGAGCTGGGGGAGGAAGCTGAAGACCTCACATTTGACTATTCTGGGCCTGGTCGAACGGACAAATGATGGGACACAGTATCAGGTTTTTGCTGGTGCCACCACCAATGCACACGGAGCAGCTGGTATCTGGGTCAGCGATTCTGGGCTTTCCCTTGGCAGAATGGCTCTGTCCCAGAACTTTGCTGGGCTTTTGTGCGCAGGGAAGCCCTCAGTGCCTGTCGGCAGAAGCTCTGAGACAGGTCTGGAGAGCTTCGTGTCAGCTGCCACCTTCCTGCCTCCATGGTTTTAGGAAAGCCAAGGAAAGCAAGAACTTGTGGGTCAAGATCCTCCATTGCCAAACAATATGGGACAGAATTTGTCCTCCTTGTTCAGGCTCCCTCTATCAGTAATTGCCGCTGGTATCTTTTATATCCAGGTGGATAAAGGAATGCTGCAGCTGCAGTGAGGGCTCAGAGCTGGTTTTCCTTGCAATCCAGGTTTAAGAGGCCCAGTCCTCCTCCAACCCCTGCAGCAGGTGCTTCAAACAGCCAGCGAGTGATGAGTCATCCCACTAACAGCAGAAGAATTGTATTCATTATTTACCAGTCCCTGGGGTTCTGTGCTGCTTGGAGATGGCCTCCATCTCCTATCAATCATTTAACACATTCCAGTTCAGTGCAGTTAACACAGCTCAGAGCACAGATCTTGGCCGGAAGAATCGCTCACTTACTGCTCTTTTTGTGCAATCTCCTCCCCAGTCTCCTGTTCCTTCGCCAGCCTTATAACCTCTTGGCAATGGTTCAGCTCTTTCTCACTTTAAAAATTCATCTGGTGCTTCAGGAAAGGTGCCGAACTGCCAGCACTCAAAACTGCAGCCTGATGTTCTCTCGCAGAGCAGGCACTGCAGGTGCAGGGAGATCGTGTTGTGTGGCACTGACCTGATAACGCATCTCAGCCCTTTTTATGAGGCGCAGTCTTTGGAGGTCAGTTAGGCACATCTACAAACGAATTCATTTCTCACCTTCTAGCTGAGCATACGCAAGGTCCAGCCATACAGAGCTGGACTAAATATCCCTCTGGCCCCTCTATCCTGGATCTCCTGGTGTCCAAGCTAGATGCCCAGGGAAGAAGGCAGGAGGGAAAGTACTAGCCCCAGATACCCTTCTACAGCCTGCAGCTCAGAGACTTCCTGGGTTTGAGGTATTTAGTGGTGCCTAGAGAGTACGAATGTCTCTTCCACAAACTTGTTCATGGAAGTCTTTGGCACCTGCAAACCTACAGATCCTAATAATCCTAATAATCCCATAGTTTATCCACCTGTTGCAATAACCCTCATATTCTTTTCCCTGTTGTGAACCTCCCATGTGAGGTTCACATGGCCAGAGAAGACACTGATAATTGCTGCCTCATCTGCCAAGGACCTACCCCAAGACACAGGACAAAATACAGCATATCTCTGGAATTCTCCTTTACCCGAGTCACATCAGGAGTTTAAACAAGCAGGCTTTTCTAGGACATCTCTGGATGAAGAGGCCTGTAATGTGCATTTTTGCTATGAGGTGAATGCTGGTTGTAGCCTACCAGACAGGCAACAAGGTCAAACACCAGGTCATTAAATGGTGGGGTCTGCAACGCAGCTAATCCGGAGCAGACACAAAACACACTCTTAGAAGCAGGCCTGCAGCTCCTTTCTGATCCTCCCTATCGATCCAAGGGTAACTCCTAATGCAACAGTGCTCCTACACCACCACCCTCCCCTTGGGAAACAGCTAAAAACCCTCTTGTGTCCCCATCCAGCATTTCTGGAGGGAAGGTGTATACTGAATATTTGCAGTGACAACTTAGAAAGCAGTGCAAATTGGAAAGAATTTAGAAATATTCAAAATTAAAGACATCTGGAGAAAAATGTCTATTACATGTTTGCCAGACACAAACAAGGTTTCCTGGGAAATGTTTTGGGTTTTCAATGCAAACCACAGTTGCTTAAGGCAAAATTGTAAATATGAGACTTCAGAGTGTTTCCATGTCCATTTTTGACAGAAATATGACTGCATTAATAGAAAGATTGTTTCTTTAAGTTTACTAAATCTTTGGTAAAACTAATCTTTGCTAAACCAACTCGACCAACCCTTCTTAAAAACCTTTAACAAATGGAAATGCCAACAGGTGATGAGAGAGAAATAAAAATGAAATTTTTGCCATTTAGAAGACTTGGTGAGTTAAAAAGAAGATGGAAAATTAATTACAGAAGAGCAAAAGAAATTGGAAGAGTTTTTACAGGTAGAATCCTACAGGAAATCCAGCGTCATCCACGGGGTTTCAGAGGGACAGCTCTGTGCCTGAGCACCTTGGCATTGATTTGTGTGAACAAGGAAAGCAGCTGTTGCTCTTTCTCCTGGTGAAATTCCAAATTGCTTAAGTTCACTGAAAAGTTTATTGGTTGGGTCTTGCCCAGGCAGAGCAGAGCAAACTGACAGTGAGGGTATTTATTCTTCAGGGCTTTGGACAAAGCCAAAGTGCTTTAGTCTGCGTGAGGAGCAGGGAATACAGATTTTGTAGATTATGACTTCGGAAGAGTTCTCTCCAAAAAAGACAAACATGGATTACTTCCATGGAACACTCAGTATTTCACAACCACAGCTACTTCCTTAACTCATTTCTACAACAAAACACAGCAAGGCACTTCAGACAATACCATGGCTTGGTGTATGCCTGGACTAAGTCCATTAACTCCAGTTTAAGCACTAGCAAGTGTTACTACTTGTGCCCATTTTCTATCCAAATATTTTAAAGAATTCTTGGGATGCAGGTCTGTATCTTCTGGAATACATTATGAAAAGGGAGTATTTTTCTGATAGCTTTGCCAATATTTCTCCATGCTACCAATCACGACAGGAACTTTCAGTTGTCTCCCAGACTTTTTCACAACTTATTTATGTGCAGCTATTCTTAAGTCAACGCATTCCTCATGATGACACAGGAGACAGACTGGCAAATATCCTGTATGAAGTGATCAGTCGCAGTAACCGTGCTCTTAACGTAACACGACAGCTCTTCACTCAGCGGCTTTGCAAAAGAAGCTCAGCTATTTAAAACTGTTATTTTTATTTTTATTTTGAGCTCACACGGTAAGAGATTAAGCCGGAATTGTCCTCAGGCTAAATGAACACAAAGTCTGTGTGCAGTTGGAGTACATGAAACCTTGTGTGGCTCTGTTTTCCTCTGGGTGAACTGGGAATGACACCTACCTAGCCAGTGGAATCCAGCTTAAGCAAGGTAGAATCTCTCATGACTTTACCCAAGTTTAAGTTATAAATATTCAGAGTATAGAATCATAGAGTCAGGGGATAGTTTGGGCTGTAGGAGACTTTATAGGTCATCTAGATCCAACATCCTGCCACGGGCAGGGACACCTTCCACTAGACCGGGTCGCTCCCAGCCCCATCCAAGCTGGCCTGGAACACATCAGAGATGGGGCACATACACCTTTTTTTTTATTTAAACCACGAACATGAAAAGCTTTATTGTCTTGGATCCAAAAATTTACTGCCTTTCTTCACATGCAAAAATTTCAATTATGACCCTATGCTGTAGAAAATACTAATGCATTTATATTTTGCACAACAAAAGGTGGGGGGAGATTGAACAGAATGAGCAAGAGCAAAATACTAAAGTAATTGAAAGAGAGAAATGAATCTCATTGCATCAAATACTTGTGATAAATATAAGATCTGAATGCAAAAAGCAAACACCCCGCCACATAAGGCTCAAACTGAGCTGCATCTGCAATGTGGTGAATGAGCATCACGTCAAACCCAGCAAGACTCGTGCTGCACTTTCATTCCACATCATTTCTTCAGGGAACAGCAGTGACAATGCTCCTCCTCTTCGTGCTTATTCACAGCTCTTTACATGCACCTGCCTGCTCCCACAGGACTGCCACAAATCAGCACACTGTGAATTTTTACAGATGGAAGAGCACATGGAAGCTTCTGAGCCGGGCACAGCAGCCTCCCTTGCTGCTGGGCCAGTGCTGCTTTCGTGGACACGCTGATCCCGCAGGCCATGGTGCAGGGCAGGTGTCCCAGCTCACTTCCCACAGCACGGCAGAACTGATACAAGCTGCCAATACCTGAGGAGCTCCGTGCTGCCAGACCACAGTCCTGCCACGACCCACAGGAGAGATGAAAGCCAGCCTTGGGATGAGCCTACACGATTGGACTCTTTTGGCATCCAGGACACACCATCCCCAAATCTGAGAGAGAACTGAACTAGACCAGGAAGCCTTGGCTGTACCCACACTTTACTCACACTGAAACTTTCCTTCTCAGTGGTTTCTGCTGCCTCTGATTGCTTAGAAGCTGCTCCCAAAAGCTGCCCCATTCAGTGCTGTTTCTGCTGGCTGCTCACTTTGTCTCCTACCAGTCAACATTTCCATGTGGTTCCCCCGAGGGGAGCCCCCTCTCTTTCCACGGCTGGCTCAGGCATCTCCACGCTCTCTGCAGACCCGTGGAACAGGCTGCAGTGTAAACACAGCTGCATCTGCAACCTCCAGGGGATCTATCTAACGCACAGACACTCAGCTTCTCTAGCACTGTGCAAGAAGTGAACTCAGCAAACTTTTTAAAATAGCATTCCACATTTTGATATCTTATTTGAGTTTATCGTTACATCAGCATGGGAGCATTTGCTTGACTGGCAGCTGGACTGAAATTCATGCAGCTCCATTTTTAGGCTGCAGCAGTGTTAAGAAAACCATGAATACTAATACACTTCATAGAATCTGAGTGCATGAACCAACACACTTTTATGACTCATCTGTGACACTATTTAAGCATTCTAAAGAGTGAGAAGTTGAACAATGCACAGATGGTCTACTTCACATCGAAAAGAAACTCGTTTTTTCGTACTTCATGACAGCAGTTTGAATTCAGTGAAGCATTGTAACAGATAAGCTGGAACTGCTGACATTTGCGAGCAGTGAAATGGCTCAGTATGGAGTGCTGCGGGCACAAACTCCAGCTGACAAAACAGTTTCTCTCAAGTTTATTGGGAGGTTAATATAGGATGGACTGTGATGATAATGCTTTTCAGGTTCAGCCCTTTGTGGAAAGGTCAAGCCACAAGCACAGATATCCTACAGACCCCAGCATCGCCAGAGTCACTGCAATTTAGCAGCAACTGTAATTACAATTGTTACATCTACAAGTGGAAGTAGAGGTCACAGGTAAAACAGCCCCTCCTGAGTTCTTGCTGAGCATGCTATATTTGTTCTTTCATAAATCAGGCTTAAAACAAGCACAGAATGCAGCCAGGAAGGCACAGTGCACAGGTGGATGTGGTTTGGATTTTTTGGTGTTTTTTTTATTTGTTTGTTTGCTTGCTTGTTTGGTTTTTTAATAAAATGCACCTCAGAAATATTTGCTACAAGTATTATTCAAGCCTCTATCTATCTAAAGGATTGAGGAGAATGTTTCTTTGCCATAAGTGGAAGAGGATCTCATGATGGCCAAAAGAAAGCAAAAAAGTTTTCTAACTCTCTTGAGAAAAAAAATCTTGTTCCAGTCCCCAGGCACATACATTTTCCTAATTGTCACTCTTTCTTAACTCTTCCAGTCAGAAACTTAAATACTAGGCATTTATTTTAATGAATGTTATATATATTGTACATGTAATTACCACATGGAGGTAAAGATATGTTGTCCCAATGGATTCTACCGATCCTAATTCTGAAGAAAAAGCCATGTGAGACCTGGGAAACTCGGACCTTCGATTCTGAATCCTTTGATTCTGATGGATTCTGGAATGTTGTACAAATTTCTTCTGATAGACCCCACTCTTTTAGTCAGTTCTGAAATGCATAAATGCATTACAAACTACACCACTCCCGCAGCAAGGCAGGCAGTTCATCTATTACACTCACTCAAATCATCATCCCTATTGCAAAACTAGTTGCTCAGACTGGGAATCTGGGAGAGAAAGGTTAAATATCTGCTCCTAAAACACAAAGATCTTGAGCCCAGACATTTCATGATTGAAAATTAAATTCTAATTATTGCTTGCTTTTACGATCATTTCTCCCTTGTGCCTGAGAAATTTCCTGACAGATTTTGACCAAACTGACATGTTTCTAGTCAGGTGCAGCTGTAATACTTTGCAATGAGAAAGTTTTCATCAAAACACTTCCAGCCAGCTCTCCTTTTAGTACAATTTGTTCATTTAATGACTAAGCTTTTCTGGTAGCTCTAGAAACAAAGACTCTGAAATGCCCAGCCCCACTCACACTGTGTCACTGCCTGTTCTTTCTACCTGCAGCCAGTTCTGCAGCTGTGTCCAGAGTGGCTCTAGAACTTGAGGAGCTGCCAGCCTGAGGGATGTGCATTTAACAAGCAAGGTTTAGGATATTCACTAGCCAGGTTTTGGCACACCTCAGGCATTGGGCCAGTATCACTGGAGACAGAAGGAAGTACTAGCAACTCCCTTACAAGTTTTAAGCACACAATAAATAGAAAGATTTCAGCCAAGATAAAAATATCACCTTTGCAGTCCTTGGCGTAGGGAGAAGAAGAAGGAACAAATCTGGAAATCCTTGGAGCTGTGGGAAGGTCAAATGACACTGGAACTAAAGAAAGAACAATTTCTTTTCCACCTGAATAGCCTCACAAAGACAGAGAGCATCGGCAGCTGCTATTCTCAGCCACTGGGAGTCAAAGCTGATAAGCAGAAGCAGAAGAGAGGGAAAAACCCCCAAACTTTGCAGTTGGCACGGGACTTCCAAGGAGAATGAATGCACAACTATCACACAGAAATGGCTACAGGGAGTTTCTGTTGAAATTCATGGTAAAGAATCACTTAATGTGATTTTAACACATTGAAGTCACATGATTCTTTAATCACATTAAGTGTGATTTGAGTGAGAGTTGCTTACAGAAATGATGAATTAGAGGAAGCATAAACTAGACTCGAGGATTACCTACCTCACATATATAGGAGTAGCTGGCCCCTATATATGCCAGAAACACATCATCTTTAGCTACACTTTAGCTACAGGCACATCCAGCATAGATATTCTAACATCTGTATGCTACCACACTTGCTCAAGTCATTCTTAGTGGTCCCTAACCATTGTTATTTTTCTAACAACTCTGTCTCTACTCACCTCCAAACCATCAGCCTTGTACTTGCCCGAAAAAAACATCTAGGGCCAAATCTGGATGATTGGTCAGTACCAGATACAGACCCTCCCCATGGGAAAATCTCTTTCATCAAATTTTAATGCTTGCTTCCAACCCTGCAGCTTCAGCCACAAAGCACAGAGGATTAAATGAATCTCCATCATCGTTAAGTGTACAATTTTGAAAGTTCAAGAGTGCCCATAATTCCATTTGGATTTCCATTTAGGATGAGACCACTGCTCCACAAATTACACTGCCTATCAAATACACAGCTTTTGTAAAGTGACACTAAATCTCGTTTCCTAATACTGTCTCAGTGATCTCATAAGTACAAGCACACAGACAGAGAAAAACAGGGAAAGAACTCTTCAAACTCCTCTTGATTATTCCATTATGCTGCTCCTTCTACAAAAAATATTATAAATTTGAGAAACAGGCAATTTGCATCCTGCATGTCTATTAGCAAAGTCATTACAATCCCATTATTATATAAGATTACAATGTAAAAACAACTTCAGTGCAATGCAGCAGAGACCCGCTGATGATCTTTCAGAGTGAAACTATAACAAGCTTCCTCTGAAGATGAAATCACGGAGAAAATTGGACAGTTTTAATACAGCTTCTACAGCTTTTCAAAATACCATAAGGAATTAAAGACTGTAATTTAAATGAGTGCTGTATGATAGGCCATAAAGCCCAGCAACATGCAAGGCACGTACTCTTGCATCTGCTTGTTTTCGGCCTGCCCAAGTGCTGCCAGTTCCGTGTCAGTTCTGCAGGAGATGATGACACCTGAGCACAGCAGATCTCAGCTGTGTGAGGTGAGCACGTGGCTGGACATGAACTACCTGAGTCACAACACTGCAGCTCGCACAGACAGGAGAGCAGCACAGAAATGCTGCAAAGCCCAGCGAGCAGAGCTGCTGCTGGGCAGTGCAAAGCACCCCTGTGAAAGGATGCTCTGCAAGACAACCTTTACAACTGTTCATGAATCACCCACAGGTTCAGACCCCAATTCAACATAACTTCTAAACAGATGCTTTGTTCTAAGCGTGCATTCAAATGTCAGTACTTTTCCGAAAGTGGGTGGACATTTGTGCCAGGTCCTAACACAGACGGAATAAACGGTATATTTACATATTTCTTCAGTCCGAGTAGGCAAATAATGTCTGGATGATTTAACTAAGGAAAGATTGTTATTGATGTAAGATATGCCTTAGCCCTTTAAAATAAGCCAATCAATAGCCCTTCCATTTCCTCTCTGTCCCACTGGACTGCAGTAGCAAGACTTATTTTTTTTCCCCCCAGTATTCATCTTAGTTTTCCATTAGCTTAACATTCATCCTCCGACTAATCCTTGAAATAATCTACTCTCCTCATCAGTGCTAGGATCCTCTAAAATGATTATATGATAAAACACACTCTATATCTGTTGTTTATATATTTTTTTTCAAAGCTAAACCCATGCTAAAGCCTAGATACTGCCACTGCTGAGGGAAGGGTTAGATGGACAGAGCTCAAAACACACCTAATTCTTATACCTCTTTCTGGCCTCAGACCAGCTTCCAATTAATGTATCAGGACCCTCCACTGGCCCAAAATAGAGCAGAACTGGGACAGCAGTTATGTGAAATGCTATAAACGGGCGGAGGTGCTAACACGAAGCAGTGCCTGTAAAAGCTACATCCACTTCACTGATTACAGAGAGAGATTTGTGTGAAATGATAAACGCCCAGATAACAATCTTCCATCCAACCATAAAATGTAGCTTATGCCCAGATGCTGCACTATCAATAAAGATAAAGAACATCAGCAAAGGTCTGAAAGGACAGCATCGTGAATACTGCCAAGAAAATGCTTTGGGCATTTTCAGATAAAACATCTGCAGCAGGTGTATAAATAGAAAACACAACTGAAGCTTGAATGATTATTCCAGAACAAAGGTTCGCTCTTCCAAACTATTTCTGGGAGAAGTTTCTATATGAATACAATATATATGCTAAGACATAACCCAAGAAGGTGTGCAAAAATAAATAATGAACTCCCTGGTTGACAAGGTTACTCAAGCACAGTCCTTGTCACAAATCCTGCAAGTCATCACATTCAGTGCTCTCTTCTAGACATCCAAGATAGCTTCAGACACCAGCTCTGAGCTTTCTGAGTAGTCCCTATTTCATTAAAAAAAGAAAAAATGTTGAATGTAAAGTTTAGAATTGCAAATCATGTCCCAGCTGAATATTTCACTGAGAAGGTCAGCTGGAATGCTCAAACCCAGCCCCAAACCATCATGAACAAGTGCCAAAAATCACAAATGTGTCCCATTCAGCTGCCAACAGTTTCAGCTGGCACTGCACATCTTGGTCACAATACAAAAATCTGTGGTATGGGAAGTGCTGACAGAGCAGCACAGCCAAAATAATAACACCTATCAGTATCACAGGTCTAGCAATCTGCAGAGTAAGTGCTACATCTGTTCAAAACCTCATGCTCAGTCTCAGGGCCCAGTCATTAGAACTCAGGCTGGAAGAAGATTAGGAAAAATATTTGTCACTACAGAAATGCCTCCAGATAATTTGGAGCTATCATGGGTGTGTCACAATTTCCTATGAAGCGCCCTGTACTCAAGAACACTGCCCAGATTAGATTGTGCTATCCAGTTGCTGTACCCTTGTGTTCTGCTCAGGTTTACGAGCCCAGTCCTGCATGATTTACTCACGTGTTTTCCCTTATCTCTGTGCTTAGTCCAGGCAAGTTCAACGGGCCTGCTTGCATCTGAACACCAGACCACACAGGAATCTTTGCAGGGCTCAGAAGGGACAAGTTAATGTACTGTTATTGCTAGCCCATGGGTTTTTAAACTGATCCTGGCCCAAAGATAGAGAAAAGTGGAAGAGGTTTGAATAATGTTTCCAGTGTCACACATCTGTCACTGCTCAGAGCATGACAAAAAGTCATGCTGGGAATTCACGGAGATTGAGACACATATGGTTTGGCAGCATCGTCATAAATTCCTGTTACCACATTAAACTAATTGACTTTGAAGAAGGAAAAATAATTAGCAGACAGAGAATTCTCATGGTAGAAAAACACATAGCATTAATGAGCATTGCTATTTTTTGTTCATATTCCTGCCTGTCTGTTTTTGATACACAAGTGCTCTATTGCACACTAGCTGGCACTGCTACATAAAAATGTAGAGAATGAAAAACCACTTTCTTTAACTTCTATCAGATTATTCAGAATAGAAGTAGAGAAGGTGACACCAACACAGATGAGAGAAAGAAGATGACAGCAATACAGATCAGAAAAGAACAGGAAATTGCAGGATATGATGAGGAGCAAAACAGGGACAAAGTAATTTACCAGTTAAGGAGACCTAGGTTATGGCAGCTGCCTCTGGATGTTTCAGAGATTGTGCAAAAGAGAGAAGCAAAACCTAGGCTCAGGACCAAGCCTGCATATGAAAAAGAAGTGCAGTGTCTCTGCCTGCCTGCCGATGGGGCAGCTACAGAAAGCAGCAGATAAGCATCTTTACAGCCTGAAGGGGTTCTGCTCATGTTGTCCTTGTTTCAGAATCCTGGAGCAGACCTGATGACCCCACTGAGCTGCTGCGGTGCCACTGAGCCCTCTCCCCTCAGGAACAGCGTCAGTGAAGTCGGCGGGAACACTGCAGTACGGCTGAGTGGTGAGTTCGGAGCAGACCAAATGTACGGCCAGGAGGGAACCATCACAGAAGCCTGCTCCCGGTCAAAGACAGCCTGCAGCCTTCACTCGAGGCACCACACGGCACTCAGCTCCTGCCTGGGAACACGTGCACAGGCGCTCAGAGCAGCTGAGAACAAGAATCCCTCCCCTACTCTGCAGGCAGAGGCCTCTCCCAGGTAAAGCAGAGCTGGCAGTGTCCCCTTCCCTCACTGCCAGTACAGCCCCAGGGCTCTGCTCCACAGCTCCGTTCATACCCTGAAGGTCTCCCAGGAAACTCCTCTCCCCCATCCAGGACTCCCTGCTCTGGGACTAACGGGTCTTAAAAACACTTGACCCTATTATTAATCCACGGAAGGCACAGTTCACGAGCTTTGAAGCCTGCCATTCTGAAGTGAGAACGGGAGGGACAGAGGGACAAGGAGGAAAGAGTTGTAGGAGTCACTGGGGCCATGGTGAAGCTTATCAGGACACATTCAGCTGATGTGGCCACAGATTACCCATCCAGAAATGCTGCTAGTGCTATTTTCCCTGATGGTTATGGCCAAAGGGAGATTTTGATACAACACAAGAGAGACTGAAGAAAGAGGTTACACAGACCATTCCTACCCTGTGTGCACAGGGAGGCCAACAGCAGCATTTTTCCTGACTTTGGTGGAAGTGAGATCATCAGTCACACTGCAATTCACATACAGAAAAGGTGGGGGATCAGGTGGTAGGGAGAACATGCACACAAATAATTTCCACTCAAGCACTTAACCATGTCCCTTTTTTTACCCAGTATAGAGATTATGGAATAAAATAGGAAAGATCAGATTAGATGAAACTGATAGACTAATAAAATATGTAATAATTACTAGAATTAACAAAAGCACTTTCATAGCTGGGCAGGCAAAAATGGAAATTGGGATTTTCTTTGTGTAACTGAATAAAATTTTTAAGTTAAGTCTCACTCTAGGCATGCAAACACCATCATTTTCTGCTTACATTATGTCTGCAGCAAAAATAGCATACCAGAAAATTATTTTTGCAATATAAAAGCTCCCTAAAGGAAGGCATTGCTAATCTGAGCTGCTGTGGGAAAAAAAAGGCAGATTTAGAAGTACTGAACATGGAAACAATGACAGTTAAAGGAATGGCCTCAGTGAAGCGATAGATTCTTCCCTGTCCTGCCGCAGTGACACAAGAACAGCAGAAACCGTATTTCCCAAGAGCCAGGGATCCAGCTGCTGGCTACTCTGAAGTTTTTGAGATGCAGTATCTCCTGGGATGACTTTATTTTTGAATGACTAGAAGTGCTCTGTTGCTCTTTGCCCTCTTCCAGGAGCAGCTGGGTGCCAGTTGACTGCAGCTGCTCCCCAAGGCTTGCTGAACTAAAAGAAGCTACAGGCAGTGTCTGGGTCTTGCTCACAAAGACAGATGTGAGCACAGTTCCACTGAACCTGCACGGTGTGAGCCAGGACCGGGAATGCAGTGGGGGAAGGTGTTCCTGCAGCAGATGTGGCAGCGCCCAGAAGGACTCCGGGGAGAACGAGAGTCCCACCGCACACAACCAGCGGGGAAGTTCACCAGCAAAACTGCAGCCTGCAGGCAGTCACCGTGCCTTGAGCTTCCCAGAGCTGGCAGAAAAAGAGAGAGCTGTTGCAGGGTAAATCCATGAGGCCTCATTTTCAGCTCACCTGCTCTCCTTCCATTTGAGTGAAGTTCTGGATTTAAACCAGGGGCAGGAAGAGCAAATTCTGCCTGAGAACAACTATTTCCACTAGAGGAGCCAACAGGAACCATTCCAGTCACTTCTGGCCCTTCTAGGACCTTCAGTGCTTTTTGGTCTCCAATAGTTTCCTTTCCAAATGTGCTAGGAAAGCTTCCTAGGACCTGTCTTCTACTGAGCTAAAACCTTCCTGCACTCCCTGAGCCTCAGTTAAACTGGGTACAGAAGTGGACACGGGTTTTTAGATGGCTCATAAACTCTTTAGATCTTTAGTACTATTATTCCTAGTGGATGGTTTTATAACATGATTCAGGACCTCATGAGGAATTGCTCAAAACCATGCAAGATATTATTAGCATGTGTCACGGCTGGAAACCTCTGTTTACTCTGCTATTTTCTAAACATGAGATTCTTCACTGTTGCTCTATTTTCAGGAGAGCAGAGTGTTTGAGGGCTCTTGGAAAATCTCAGTATTTGACAGGAAACAGATTTCTCCATGTTATTTTTTCCACCAAAGAAGTAAAGCACACAAATTCCCTTCTCAACATAACTCTTCTTTCATTTCAGAAAAATTTCAAGATTCTTGTAAAAAACCCCACATGGGTATACAGACAAAGAGCAACTCAAAGTACAAGTCATCACCATAAATCAGACACCAAGAAATCATTTTGTCAGCCTTGAAGGCAAATAAATTTATCTTGGTAGAAGTAACCTTCATTGCCAAGGTGAACTGTTTTTCTACTAGTCTTTGGAGATACTTAATAAGCTGTATGTACCCTTTTAAAATCCTCTTACACTGTTAACATACATTACATAAGGCCAATGAGGCAAAAACAAAATCATAAAATGTCATTAGAGTATCGCCAGAAGCTCTGCAGATACAAAATTTGCAAGACTTGCATATCCAGACATAATACAGCATATCCAGACATAATACAATCAGCAGCAGCAGCACAGTTAGAGCACTGCACTCAGATCTGCAACTGCTTACCACTCCATAAGGAAATGGAAGGCAAACACAGTTACCACTTCCTTCCTTCTGTTTATTGAAAAAAAAAAATGTAAACTTCTTGATGCAAACTATTATCAGAGTCCAAGAAAGTTAAAATCCACAACACCAAATAAAACCCCATCCATTTTCTGGACACAGAAATGGTTCAGAAATCAAAATGTGATCCATTTCAAGACTGGTGCAGCGGTTAGACACACTGGTGAAACACATGCTTTTCTGTCACGGGTTTCCTTATGTGTCTCTGAAAGAAGGTTCCTCACATAGACTACAACAGACTCGGCAATGAAATTAGTCCTTAAAGACAGTATAAATTAAATACAAACGAAACATGGAGCAGTGGAAGGAAACGCTGTTCAGCTGACAATTGGGTTTGCAGTGCTCAGGCTGCAGCTGCTGTTTGGGAGTATCCACAGAGCAGCTCCAGCCCTGCCCGTAGCTGAGCATGGAGCTGAGGGGCTGTGCCAAGCTCTGGCATCACCAGCACTGCTCCGTGCCAGCTGCTGGGACGTCTTTGCTGCACTGCAGACACAGCTGGGGCTGACGGGGCCGTGTGCTGCACAATGTGGTACCTACGCTCCCCACTCAGGTCTGGTCCACAGGAGAAACGGGAATTTCAGGCTATCTCTGAATCTCTCATGTAATTTCCATGCTTGGCTTAGACTAGTACCTATTGCTTTAAGTATATAACTTCCTTCAGTTTGGAAGGATCGCTCATTTTTTTCCTTCCAAAGTTAGGTTTGCCCACGTGAATTTTCCTCCCCGTCAAATGCAGTTGTGAAAAATCAGTGTGTAAAGCAAATGCATCACCCCACACAACCTGCAGAGCTGTGGTAGCCCTTTTTTCTTTGGACTGTGCCTCTGAAACCTGTTCAGCTCAATGCACATTTCTGCAGACAGCACACACACACTATATGCCCCCCTGGAGATTTAGCTTTTCTTTTGTCTTCATTGTTAATGAGACTAAAAGCTTACTCTTTTTTTCTGTGTAAAAGGAAACCATATAAACCTCATTCTGCCCTGAAACTATATAAACTTTTATATGCAGCCTCTTTAGCCTAATAAAAATATTAATGAAGCTCAGTTTCAGCATCTGTGTTTGATTTTCTCACTTTGTCACAGTTGACATATTTTTTCTAAACCCATCCTTTTCTGCCTATTCATAAATGAAAAGAATAGGGTTCCTATGAGAGCTGTGCATGGTAAAAGACGACAGTTTGCTGACTTACTACTACTCCAGCAGATGAGGTTGTTTGTTTGTATTTACCTCAGTGCATTTAGATAACAAACCCAAGAGGAAAAGAAAGGCTCTGGGGGTCTACACAAGAACTGCCTGATCGGCTGCACTGCCACGAAAACCAGAAGAACCTTCGAGATGGAGTGTGAGCCTTTTTCTCACACAGAAGCTTTGGCATTTTAGCTATCTTGTTTATATACAGGCAACTGTTCCCAGTGTGCATGCACAGGATTAAATCACAAAAGCTTATTCCTGCATAGGAAAGCAATCTGATAAAAGGCAATCTGATTCTATTTTATTTTGACTAATTATGAACTGAACTGCACAACTATCAATTTGTCATACAAATGTATTTGTAAAGATATAAACCAACTTTTTTTTGCCTACAGACTTTGTTCCTGGTATGAAAACCTATGCATGCAGAGAGTCTAGAAGTGCTGTTCTGAGAGGAATGATCTATTCAGTTCCCAAATTATCCCCTACCACTACCAGTCTCAGAAGTTCTGCTTATCCACATATTCAAATTGCACCTGCCATCCTCATGACCACTTTTCTTCTTACATGTGAGGATACACAATTTCAGAAGCTTGCGCTCCCTCTGGGATTGGCATATGGAGTTACACGAATAGATGGATCTGGAAACAGTTCTGTTCGTGTGGCTGTGGGAAATCTCACACATGCTGCTGCCTTTGGAATTGCACAACTTACAGCATAGGGATCACACAGAACTGTTTTCATAAAATCAGAAGGAAAGAATTAGAGCAGCCTTACTGATATAAAAGCTGATGGCAACATGTCCTCCAGGTGCAGAAAGGAAAGTAATGCTAACTGGAGAGAACACTTCACTTGACAGTAAAGGCTGAGAAAGAAATAATCGATCTTCTCTCCCCTCCATCAAAAATTCAGCTGCTGAGTGGTTTTGCAAGGAAAAGAAGGCAGTGGCAACTCTTCCTCTGTTTATTCCCAACAGAGGACAACAAGATGCTGCTTCCCTTGCCCAAATTGCTCCCTTTGAACCTCCCAGCAGAGCCACATCCCTCTTGGGCTGTGAGCAATTCTGTCTTTCAGCTTTACTCTTTGGCCTTAATGCCAGTGTAACCAAAAGGACATGAACACCCAAGTGTTTGCCACAGGGAAGTTTGATGTGGACTGTGTACCACACCCAAATTATTGTCAAGCAATACTGAGCAACACAATCACTTCAAACAAGATTATAACCAAGCAAAGAACACCAAACCAGTGCCAATTCTGCAGCTGAAGACCAGATTCTTAAGAACTTCTTGCCTTGCATGAGAACTACAGTACACAGCGTTAGAAAAAGAAAGCAGAAATGTTCGAATAGTTTGAGTACCTACAATGTCAGGAAGAACCTTATGGAAGACAAATACAACAGGAAGCACTATCACTGCTGTCAAACCTGCAGGAGCAGTTATTTTGTAGCTTCTTCACCTTACAACCACTTCACATCTCCCCTCCTTGGAGAAAACCTCCCCACTCCTCACCTTCTTCAGGCTCCTAACAGAATGAACCAGGTAGAGAGCACCAGCAACCATATTTGTCTACAGTACCCAAGCCTGCTTTTACAGGTAGGGAAAAGAAGAAATGGGACACTGGGAGAAGGAGGAGCTAAAGGGAAGTTCGGGAATTAAGCTTCTTTTTAATCCCAGGTAGAAGATATGTAAGCCTTCTCTGCTTCTCAGTCTTCCTCAGTATCCAGTAAAAAAAAAATTGATGCAAACTACAATTATCAATCAGAAGAGAAAAGCCATGGGAAACATACCGTCCTTTACACAGCCTTTAAGTTCTTTAGTCTAAAGGCAAAAAGAAGACAGCATGAAAGAGTGCTTCAGACTGTTGTGTAGACTAAGACGTGGCCTATACCCCAGTAAATGCTTACCTTTCATTGTGCTTCTGCGCTGTCAGTGTACGCCAACGACTCGGGCTGTACCACACGAGCAGACCTGCTCAGTTTGCCTTCCAGTCCTGCCTGCCACGGTGCAGGAGCCCCCAGAGATGCTGTGCCGTTTGCAGAGCAGCCTAAGCACACAGTGTGAGCACGGTCCCCGTGTCCTGCTCACCCCGCAGGCAGGCACTCAGCCCCGGATGCCCTGAGAGAGGCCCTGGGTCTGGCTGGGGCAGCACAGAGCCTCGTGTGAGGAACTGCTGCCAGGGCTGGGCTCAGGCACAGCCTCGGGCCCACGCTTGCTCTGCAGTTTGGATGTACCCTGCTGACAGCCCTGAGCCACCACTGTCATTGCAACTCCATTTAATTTATACCATCTTCATTTCACTCTGCTGTAGAGTTGTCAGTCAAAATGACAATCGGTCCATTAAGGCTGCCACCAGTCAAATGCAATTTTGGATAACTCAGAGGAGGTGAACTCACTCACTGTACGAATCCTGACAAATTGGCTATCACCTCCTTCCTTCCTTTTGTATTTTTTTTAAAGTCACTATGTGAGCTGTTTCTTGCCTTTCTAGTAATCCTATTAACTTCCAAAGTGATGCAGCATGGGAGCCCAGTCAATCAGCCAGTCAGTGAGAATTAATGGCCACTGGAAAGGCTGCCTGTGATAGACTGAGCTTTCATGCAAAGAAAATTGGAAATGCAAGTGAAAGAGTCAATGGAGTAAGCTGCAGTAGCCTGGGGCCCTGCCAACACTGAGTGAAAAATATCTACAAAACACACTGTACAGCTCACTGAATAACCTGACCCTCAGATCACGTGCCAAGCAGATTGCTCAGGCCACAGCAAAATGTGGTCTGATGTCAACACATTGTTACCAGCCTCAGGTGGAGCTGCTAAATCATTAGTGGAACGAAGCTGGGGGAAGAAGATGAGGCACTGTGTTTTGGAGAAGATCCAAACCATCTCCAAGCCTTTTCTGTATCCGTGGGGAGGCTTGTGAAAGGCCACAGAACGCAGAGTCCTTCACCACAACTCACTCTGTGTCTGCTCACCTCCATGTCAGTTAATAGAAACTGATGGCAGCTTTTCTAGCAGAACACACCAGAGACAAATGCAAAGTTTCCCTTCTTTTGGCAGCAAACCAGTGTTTCATCATCCAGGATCTGAGATGGAACTTCAAGGCCTCAGTCAAACTGCAGGGCCAAGGAAGTTTGATTGCAACTCGCTAGTCCTCTGCCTTTGAAGCAAAAATCTTCTAGTTTTGGCTGCGTGATGCATTCTGCTTCTATAAAAGTTTTTCCAATAGAAAAGCAAAAATCTCCAAATCTGACAGGTGGTTCTAGAAGACAATCCTCCTTCTAATAGGAGTAAAGGGAACAAACCTAACCTAAGTTCAGATGCACAAGCCCATAGAGGAACGCTTGAAAACCAGGAGCTGGTTGTCTGCAACAACACAATATAAGGTGTATTGGCTTCCTAGGGTCACGTGAAGGCAGACCACAGTCATACAAGAGCTTTTACTGTCACACAAAAGCAAAGAGAAATGCAACTGACCTCATTCGGAGCCTTCAACATTGTTCTTTTATAATTTGTGATGCTTGATGCTCTGCATTAAAGCTCGTACCAAGAGCACAAGGACCAACTTTATTGCTCTCACAAATAAGATTTTCTTGGTCCTGTAATGAAGAGAAGCAGATAAAGATGGCTTGTGATGCTCTTTCGTCCTATGTACCACCTGCATTATCCAAATCACACAAACTGCTCACTTGTATCAAAACACATCTGGGGAAAAAGTTATCACTGGCATAGTCCAATATGCTTATATTCTGTAAACCAAGTGTGCAGGAGTGTCTGCTCACTCAGTTACTTCTGAAGAGATACTCTTGTATCCAAGGGAAAGTATTCACCGCAAAACAAGCCACCCAACAATAAACATGTTTGGGGTTTTCTTTTTCTGCATGTTCCAAGTGATTTCAAGCAAGAGATGTAAATATTCCACTTCTGGAGTCTAATTTCTGTAGGACTGAATCAAATTACCTTTTGGAAGAAGTGACTTCTGGCTAGCACTCTACTTAATTCATTCTGTCAGCGTGTACTTTAGTGCTCTGTGTGGGAGACTGACTTTGTCCAAGACTGATGCTTTCTACTCTCTAAATTGAATCCACTGATGCATAATTGAGCCCTTGACTATATCAAGTATTTGCTTCACCAGACCTTCTTCTTGCTTACTTGCTATATTTGCTCTGTGAAAAATACGCTGTTTTCATCCTGGGGAATGAAAAACTGAGAGACGTGCTGAGCATGCTTGGAGCCCTGCAGAAGTAGGTAACATTTGATACATGTCAAGCAACACCTTTGATTTCTATTTTGCTACTTCTTTTGTTTCTTACAACATGTTTTTAAACAAATCTTGTCGAAAGCAAAAGACAGTTAGTGTTTGTGTTGAAACAGTAATTATTCTGGTTTTGGAAAGACAAGAACCAGGCTGACTCCACAGCATCCTGTAAATCTGTGTGCATCTTACAGAGCTTACCAGGCTGCTCTTGGGGAAGCAGCCCACAGTCTGGAGCCTTTTGGCAGAGCCACCCAGCACTGTGTGGTGCCCGTGGACTGTACAGCACCCATAGCACACACCCTGTCACACACCTCAGAAACGTCATCTGCAAAATGAGGGAACGCATCTTTACTTGATGAGTAAGTGTCCCACGGGGAGGCCAGTTTCCTTTTTCCTCTGTCGGTGCTAACTAATAGCATATCACAATTGGTTTTAATCATCCAGAGAGAAGCACAGAACAGCAGGATTACCATTCTAAGTGCCATTTGTCTCTCTGTCACTGAACCTCCAGGCTTTGTTCCAAAGAGATCTGAAAGACGCTAGGAAGCAGCTGCTCAGAGCTAATGTCTGACAGGCACAAGTGTCTGAGCACAGCAGCCTGAGCCAGGCGTGAGCAGCCCCAGCACAGAGCCCTACCCCACAGGCTGTGCTGTGTCCCACGGCTGCCCTGTTAGGATTGCCTGCACTTGGTTGTAATTCCAGTTTCTGCTGCATCTGAACTGTCTGAAAGCTTGCCTGCTTTTCTGTGTGTGGTGAAATGTGGAAAGGCACCAAAGTGCCACATGCAAAATGGATCTGATAAAAAGAAAGGAGGAAGCAAAAATCAAGTTTTAGCCAACACACCTATCTGGAGAAGCATATTTGTGGCCAAACATCACCAGACCTTTTGACAGAGGGGTCTATGTGCGGGCCAAGAGGATAGAACAGCTTGAAGTAACGGTACAGGAAAGTCAGAGCATTACTGCAGGGATTGCTCGTAACACTCCTTAAACTCTTTTTGCTGTAACCAGGAACTATGTGACTGTGTTAGCCTGGAACAGAGAAGCTTATTCCACAAGCATAACATAATTACACCTCACTTGGATATAGTGGAAATTCTGCTAAAACCTTTGAGGATCGCATTAATTTTTCCTGGCTTAAATTACAACAACCTTGTAATTCTGGAGAATTTCAAACCTGGTGTTTGAGAGAGAGGACAATGCTGAGGTTACCAACTCTGATGCAGTTTACCAGCTCGATTAAAAGCTGTATTTGCCCCAGACTTCCTGTGTGATCTGGCCAAGCTGCTCCCTGCCCATCTTGCAGAGAGAGGAGAATACTCCTCCTTCACCAATTGGTGTCCCCACGTGGATGCTCCTTGGAGCGGGGACGATGTTCCAGACTATACAGCAGCACTCAGTGCAACAGGGCTCTGATTTTAAACCATTCAAAACCTAAAAGTGTGTCACAGTGTACATAACAACAATCGCCTCTGGACAGGGCATTTTCTGTTTGACAAATCTCTGCTTATCAGCAGCACTCATCCCCACCAGAAGACACGGTCTAGAATCTTTGCATAGGAAATAAAAGAAGTCATAACAAAGAAAATTGAGCAATAAGTAGAAATAATTTCAAGTAAAACAACCCGTAGCTAAACTTCTGGAATAACTGTGCTGGGAATTCTATGTTGCACACACAGAAGTTCGCCATCATTGTACATTTTTAGGTTTCCTTTGTCAGGTTTTATCAAGAATGTATCTGTGGTATTTTTACAACACTGGTGTCGCTGGCACATGTACGCTATCTCATGGTTGTCATTCATAACAAAATGGGGACAGGTTGCTACAAGTTTAACTTTTTCTGGGAGCCCTTGGGTTTCTCTGCACCAGTTAGGCAGATTGCTTTTGACATGTGGGTTGCACTTGCAGATGCCAGTCACAGAGCAGCAGAGAGCTTCAGAGCAGCCTCTGCCATCCCTCCAGCTCTAGAGGTCACTGCACAACAAGGATTACACTCAATACTGGATCCAGAGCCTCTGACTCACCCACAGCTGAACAGACCCTGTGGTGTCACACAGCAAGGCCCACATTCTTAAGTTTATCAGGTTCTCCCTACATGTATAATTAATATCATATTCTGTACCTTGGTTTATAGTATTCCTCAAATAAAGCATATTCGAATGGCATTCAAACGAAGGCTGCTATAAAAAATAGTAAGAGTACTACCTGATAATACAAAGTTTTACATTTTCTGCATTTTTTGCAAGTCGTAGCTGTTTTTTGGTTGTTTTGGTTTGGTGTTTTTTTGTTTGGTTTTTATAAATGAGGTTAATGCAGAGAAGCTTTCTGCAGGTATAAACTGTCCTGCCTGGAATAGCTGTAGATCAGTATGTACTGGAGCAGGACCCTAGGATGTGATTTCCAAGTCCTGGAACACAAAGGAGTAAATTATTTGCAAACATATCGTGTAAAATTTGGCTGAATTACACTGCAGAAAATCTGTGCCCAAGCTCTTAAAAGCCCAGTAAATGTCCTTACAACTGATTTAATGCCATCCTTTGCTTACTCTGTTTTCACCTTACAGAACTGCACAGGAACCAACACAGCAGCAGTCAGTGGATGAAATCAGATGAGACCTTTCCTGATAAGGCTGAAACACAATCAGCTCCATTCCCCATATTCAAAAGTAGTGGTGAATATGATACCCCACCTTAATGTCTATATACACATAGGAGAAGAAACATTCACGTGAGTCTCAGGAGCATTTGGAAAGATCCAGAGAAAAAAAAGCAAGTTTCCAGTTTCCTCAAGTATCTTTCCACTGAGTCTGCTATGATGAAGATGGCCAGTGCTGATGCATTATTTACAATGCTGTTGGGAATTCCCCAGAGCCAGAAGGAAGCATACTGTAGGCAAGAGAACTGCTGCTGCAGAGCTTGTGCTGTGGACACTGAAGGGCTGGCCAGGCGGGGCAGCCATGGCTTCCCATGGCACCACAGCAGTGCAGGCACAACTGAGGCTTTTGGGGGTAACAGAATTATTACTTCTAGAAGGAATCCAATACTCATGAAGCAAGATATTTTTCAAAAGCACAAAGAAGCATAAAAGCTCAGCTCCTTCCATTAACAATTCTAACTTTCCATTATTTCCTTTATTTCATGAGCCTGCCTATAGGTCATATATTAATTATGACCCTCTTTCTTCTGCAAAACAAGCCTCTTCTCTGACCAGACTTTCCTCTCCAGCTTTCTTCCAAAGCTCTTATCATTCACTTCCTTCCATGCTTCATGCACCAGCTCTCGCCTCTTTACGCAAATGCAGCATTACTCTCTTCTTTCAAATCCACCGTGTCAAATACCTCACAGGAAAATGCTTTCAGATCAGCCCCAAGTTAAAAAAGCACGCTAATACCAAGCCTATAAGTTGTCTTTCCCTCAGTGTTGCAGGGTATTAGTATCCAGTTGCTTGGCAAGGATCAGATGCTGCAATGGTTTTTGCTGTTAGTGCGACTACAAAGAACAGCTGAAAGCATCAACAAAGCCTGTACTGCTCACAGAGGTGGCACTCCGATTTTAAACTCAAGACAACAGGAAACATCCACCCCTCCCGGCACAACATCAAGAAATCTGCTGGCACTCGACAAATAAATGCAATAAGAGCAACAGCAGCAGCAGCAACTTCATCAATAGGGACCTGCCTGAGCTTTTGTGCCTCTTTCTGCCTTCCCTGTGCCTGAGAACCTGGTGGGAGGTAAGCCCCGAGGCAGCATCACAAACTGTGAGCAAAAGGCTGAGGATTCTAAGGGTGAAGCTGAAGGAGGAGCACTTTGTACATGTGTGAGTACCGGCCTAACACAGACGTGTCCAATTCTCAGCCAGGGCATCCAAGAGCTGCTGTAACAACCAACAGTGCAGAGAACTCTCCCTCGAGTGCTCAAACGTTTTCAGTCTGGGGCTATTGAGGGAAGATTCATTTCTGCTTCTGTATTTCCCTACTTAATTTCTTATTTTCAGGTGGCTGTTTCGAGACATGATGCCTGGGTAATATAACAATATAAAATATTTCAGTAGGACATTGCAATGAATGAATGAATGACAGAACAATAACTTAGGTCTGGTACAGTTTCCTCTCAACCACGGCCCCAGGAGGAAAGCTGGAACAAATCACAGCACTGTAATTCATGCTCTCAAATTACTATGGACGTACTGCACACTGAAAGTTGTAAATTATAGACTAATATTTTAATGCCAGTAGCCAATTCGGATTTATTTACTACTCAATTATTTGTGGTCTTTTCTGTACAGGTCTGTGAGAAGTTGATGTAGAGCTGCAGGGTATTTTGAAACTAGAAATTTTATCAAGCCTATATATTTAGTTTCTGAGGGTTTTTAATTGGTATTTTGACAGTAAAGAAATATTTGAACCTGTAAGTGGGAATTTATTTTTAAAGACAGGCTCTCTCTTTATTAAGTGACCATATGTGATCAAAAGGGCCAGCAGATGATTCAAAGCCTCCCAAGTGTAAGCAAGACCTCACTTTTACCAACTGTTTAAAGAAACCCCAAACAAACAAGTACACAGGAAGACAAACACATTAGATGCTAGCTCTATTGCTACTGGCTTAAAAGCGTAAGGATCCCAGCTTTACCGACATTTCACTCCTCAAGATCTCTCCAGGGGTTTGCTCTCAAGTGAACTACATGAACAGAACCAGCACATGATGAACAGCCTGCATCTCAGGAGCAGGTGCAACTCCAGCTCTGAAGGGGTCATGTCAAAGCTGAACGGGCATATGAAAGCCTGCAGCTCCAGTGAAATGAAGCTTTAATGTTGCAGTTTGCTCTCAGCAAGTCATTCTGGTGAAGTTTGCCAAAGCTTTTTAAATGTTAGGGCATTTCTGCATGTTGATTAGCAGCAAGGAGCTATAAGCATGGAAATGCCATTTGAAACACTCATAGCATAATCTGCACACGTTTGTTGCAAAACCTAATCAGGACTGCAGTGCTTGAGACAGTAAATTGAAGGCAAGTCATAAACTTCTCCAATGAGTTAATGTCCAGCATTTTGCAGGAGCTGGGCAAACATTAGTGCTAGAAGAATAGTGCAGTCCAATGTAGGTTCTCATATCCACAGAACTAACACTAGTCCATTGATATTAAGAAAAGAAGTATTGCACTCTGGAGTTTATGTGTTATGGGACATATAAAAATGCTGCCTGACGAGGACTGACCTATTTTTAAGAATGGAGAGAGCACCCTCTGTTTGCTTCTCCTTTCACTGCTCATTAGCAAGTCCCTTCCCCTCTGACAGCCCCTGACCAAACCAGTACAACACACGGCTGATAATGTCATCTTTTTCACTATCCCTTTAGGATTTCACTGGCTAACAGTAACTCTAAATTCCCCAGGGGAAAATAAATACCACCAACAACTTCCCCTACACCTGAAGCTCGGGGGCTTCTTGATATTCATCCTCATAGCAGGGGCCAGAGGACTGTTCAGAGCCCCTGGCTGGGGAACCTGTTTGAAGAGTAGTTACTTCAGCAACATTAATCCACCATAAGGAGGAGGCAACACTGCAAAGCAAATTAAAATATTTCTCTGATTGCATTGAAAATTCAGCTCCAATTAAAAATCATTGACACTGGGAAAAAAAAGGATCTGCTTGTCTCAAATGGCTCCTAAATTAGAAGTCTGAGAGAGGCCTCTCACCCAGGCAGATTTAATGAAATATTATTTCAGAAGCAGAGATCATGACTGCACAGCGAAAGCACGTCATCAAAGGGAATCTGACTCATAATGCATCTACATCCTAAATAGAAAAGATATAGCCAAGGTCAAAGTGTGCCCAAACTCATGCTGCAGACCCTACAGTTGGTGTCCTGACTGCTCAAGCAGTCCTGAAAGGCTACTGCTCACTGCATAATCTTCCTCCAGCTGGTCATGTGTGGATTAAACCGAACACCTTACAAGCAGTTTCTGAATTAAAAGTCTTTTTCTGTGTCATATAACAAATGTCTTCCATATACACCTGGAAAACTTACCTGGAAATATACCTGGAAAACGTGCATTTGCTCCTGTAAAAATTCACCACTGTAAATGTATCACACATCTTTCTATCCTGAATAAGCTTTACGTTTTTACATGTCTATTTATTTTCTGTACTATTTCTATGACTTTTTTTTTTTAACACAGATACAGTATAAAGAAAAAATAGTAAAAGCTAAAATCCTTTAGTTGTGAAATGATAAAGTTACCAGGATTAGGGAGCTGCTGAATTATCTGAAATTACTGAAGTTCTCTGTTCTGCATGTCTCAAGTAATTCTCTTTATGGTGTATACAAAGAAACTGCAACTAAATCAGACTAATAAACAAGTAGTTGCATGAAAAGCTACTGGGTAAACAGCCAATATTCAGACCAGTAATGCAAAAAGGAACATTAGTGCATTTCTCACTGCTTCTTATTACCCATGTAAAAAATGGGGGTGGTCTGCTCTTTTCATATCTGGGAAAAAGGAAAGTTAAAAGAGTCATTGTAGTATGCAAACAGTAAATGAGTAAGACAGCACTTTCATATTTACAGGCAAAATTAAATACAGTAAAACATTTGTTTTTATCCTGCAGGCATCACCTCTATAAAGCACAGCTCTGGATATCAGGGTGAGCACTCATGTAACTACCTTTGTAAAAGATTATGTGACTTAAATGTTCTTGAACTACAGCCAGCTGAAAACCCTCAACTCTTTTCTGTAGAAGAAAAGAAACGTTTTTATTCTTCACTAAGATACACAATGGAAGTCCATATGCAAGGAACCTCTAATTTTCCTACTGAAACTCCCTGGCCTGCCATCTAAAATGACATGCAATTGGTAGCAGATGAAACTGCCATTCTTGAGACATTTTCTTGCCCTGCTGCCTGCCCAAATGGACTGACATTCCCCACAGAGACCAGCACGCACTCCCAAACCACTGCCTTCCTCGGTCTTGCACTTCAAGGCAAATCACGTTCCGTTTTGACTCACACTCATATTTCAGGCTGAAGATTGCTGCCTGTCTGGTGCTGATTTGTGGCCCACTGAGCTCGCTGGCGTGGGGAGAAGCAGTGCAAAGGGTCACAACTGCTTTATCCCTTTCAGCCTAATGCACGGCCAAGCGCATGTCAGTCCTGAGAGTGAGCTGACGTGAAGCTTAGCCCTGAAAATGAACTGTGCCCAGTGCCGTGTCACACTGCTAATTTAATCCTGTTCTTATTTACACTGACTACTAAATCACGGCTTTCTCCAGTCAAGCAAGCTTGGTTGTTCGCAGTCCTGCACGTGCAGGAGCAGTTCAGGTGAGGTACTGGGGATAAACAGTGATGAGTTTCCCTTGGTTCACCGTCATCCCCTGCCATCACTGCTAAAAGCACCATCTACAAACCAGGCTAAGAAAAACAAACCTGTCTCATGTGGGTAAAAAGGCCTCTGGATAGGCAATGCCTGTGGTTTGCACCAGGCCTGAGGGGCAAAATCAAGTTCCACTTCTTAAGGTAAAGCATTCAATGTTAAAAAAACTCCAAACCGTAAAATGACCTGGCTAGTATCTTCCTCTCTTCTCTGCTTGTTTTATGCTCTTAGGTGGGCTAACCAGAAAGGGAAGCAGGCCAGCATCATGAAGCAGATAATTAAGTTATCCTGCATTACTTCGGGTATGATATTGACCATCCACAATTATAATTGGTAGCTAATGGTGAATTAGTGCTGCCAAGTCGTCTTCTCTCTATTTTTCTCAAATAATTTTCCCTAGGGATGTGCCAGAAAGGAGACATTCCAAACCCCTTTAATAGGAGTTTATTTAATATAGCCACTGACTTTCAAATGAAGTAATTGAAAAGGACAAAGCAGAGATGGTGACTTAGGGAATTAACTTCATAGCCTAGAAAATGGATTTGTTCTCACATCAAGTGAAAAAGAACTTGATAGTCTCAAGCAATCCTTCCTGGGTTTGTTCAGGTCACAACCTCACTTACAGTGCAGAAGGAAAGCCCAGAGCTATTATATATGCAAATTTCAGCTTCAGACAACACACGGTGGCACAAACTCATGTCATGCAGCGATGACCCAGCCCTGCCCCACAGCGGGCACAGCCCCTCAAACGCAGCCCCCCAGGGAAGAACAAAGCAGGTTTTTACCAGCAGGAGCTGTTAAGCATTCAGAGGCTCCACCCATGGCAAAGCTAAGTACTTTGTATCAAACAAACTTTTTTATCAAACAAACTTTATATCAAAAAAAAAAGAGTGTTTGGGGTACAAGGTACCATGCCTGGAGTGCACTCCTACGGGTGAAACAAATGGCTTGACGGGTGGCTGCTCCCAGGATACCTATTCTGAGCATCCCACAGCACCTACAGCTGGCTATAAACCATGAGGGCATCCTTCCATTCAATTTTCTTGATTTTATTTCAGTTATTTCCCCCTGTAAGAGCCTTTAGTTCTCTTTAAAGACATTCATCCTCCAAAGAATTTGCCTTTTTCATCCAACCTCTGCACTTGCTGAAACCATTTCAAGGTGTTAGTCCGTGAGGAAATACAAATTATTAATGCTTTATTACTCACATTTTATTGCATCTTTACGGAGAGGAGACTTCACTTTCCTTATGATTTAAACAAGCCTTTTCTGATCTTTACAATTCATAAAGAATTAAAAACTATTTTCAAGTTCACTGTGTGAGGTTAATTTGTGATTGTTCTCCCAGCACTGGTTCGGTTTTTTTGATCAATTTTACCAGTGCAAACACACATAGAGCAACTATTTTATCAACTGTTACCAAAACCCCTCCTACTGCCACAAACAGACACAATATTTAGATTACTTCAACATATTGAAT
Source organism: Cnemophilus loriae (assembly GCA_013397755.1). Taxonomy (NCBI): domain Eukaryota; kingdom Metazoa; phylum Chordata; class Aves; order Passeriformes; family Corvidae; genus Cnemophilus; species Cnemophilus loriae. Next base: position 212,012 of record VZTF01008412.1, read on the forward strand.
TATAGTCATCTGAAGTTATAGATGTAAAAAGCAATACTGCAACTTAATTTCTGTCCTTAAATATCTAAAATAAATGTGCTTTCAGTATTGTTTCCTAATTTCCAGAGGAAATACTGCATTAACTAAGAACAGAAACTGAGAGTTTGAGAAGATTGTATGGTCCCTGTGCACACCTGTGAAGTCTGATACTGGACACAGGAGGTTACTCTCCACATTATCCACAGGTGTGATCGTACTTTTAAAAGGCCTGGACTTTAGCCTTGGTCATTTTATTTAGACATTTAAATCTGAAAAAAACAAGTTAGCAATGCTACATCATCATTAGCAGAATAATAACAGCATGAAAATCTGTATTTGTATTCAAAACATACATTCAAAGTGTCTGTCTCAAAGATAAATTGCCTCGCAGTCACACAATTAAGTGACTTGAATAAGAAACTTGCTTGATTGGTTCGGTAAAGATAGAAAGTTATTTCAGGTAATTAAATCTAAATGCGACTGCAAGGAGTTATAGAAAGGTCTCACAAGGCTGAAGGAGCGTTCAGATTCAATATTCTTAAAACACTGTAATGCACACAAGGGTAAAACAGTGCTAACTAAATATACTTCTTAATAGAATACTCGCTATCCCTAAATAAAGTAATATGAGAGTCATCATGAATGGGTTTATGAAAGTGTTTGATATTCACAGGCAGTAAAAAAACGCAGATATGTCTGGAATTTTTAAAAAGAAAATGAAGATAAACAGAAAACATGAGTTTTTCCTAGCAGAAGTCTCTGTGTTTTGACCACTAATCTGTTTCTTTTATTCTTCTCTAAGCATTCTGTATATTACCAAACCATCAGCAGAGATCAGGAATTTGAATGCCAGGACCTTTGTTTGCTCAAGCACGATTGTTCTTACCCACGTTTTAATTACCAGTCACCTTTACCTACTCACGTTTTCGGTGGGATTATGTTTAAAAAAGATACACCTGATTATTTATTTATTTTCAACCCCCTGCGTACAGTTGAGCTGTGGTGGCAGAAACCACTGAGCAGTTAGCACCGTTCCTCCCAGAAGGCACGAGCCAGCACTTCCCCTGGCACCTGAGTGTCCCGAAAAACCCACGCCGGGATGTGCCCTGGCCCCGCTGCCTCCCTGCCCCACGGACAGCACATAACTGCTCTGCTGGCCAAACATGTCTGCAGCACAAAGGTGTGCTGAAGTGGGACTACTGCTGCTTCAGAGAGAACTCCTTCCAGACCGTCATAACAGAAAGGTGTCAGAAGCACTAATAAATAACGAAACCTGACTTTGCTTTTCAATATCTGCAAGTCTGGCATTTAAGAATTTGTCTGTAAACCCAAAGTTTAAACAACTTGATGATTCAAGAGGAATAATCAGTTATTGTATAAAGAGCAACTAATTCAGTTCAGGATGAAGCCAGTTAGTTTGCCTGCACGGGTACTGCAGCAGAGGAAGCAGTGAGCACTCCCTCCCAGCTGCTGCACCATTGCAACACAGTCACAGTGTGGCTGCAGTGATGTGGCGGGACTGAGCCGGCATGAGGAGGCAGCAAAACAGTCACAACATTCCCCTGGGAACTCACACACAGACTAGGAAAGCCCAAGGCACTGCCTCAGCCCACCAGGAGATAACACTGTTGAAGAGGATTTCAGACACAGAAGGCCAATATGGACACCCAGGTGCACCTGCAAATATCCAGGAATGCAGCACTTCGGTTTATTGGTACCGTTGAGAAATCACTCTGCCTGCACAAGAGGAAACAACTGAAGCCAAGTACAATCTTTATGGTGATTTCTGTGGTCTTTAGATCAGGTTTGAAATGTAGTGTCTTCAACCACTGCCCCTGGAGACACTCCAACTGCCCACGGCTTCCACGCACGGCAGGCCCACAGCAGATCCTTCCTGTGCGGAGTGACTCATCTGCTGCTGTGTGTGCCCTGCTCTGCCCTGGCAACCGACAGAGAAAATCTTCCAGTTCCTCAACCTCCTCTCTGCTCCTTCATCTCATACCACACACAACTAATGTGCTTACTCCTAAAGGCCAGTTCTGCATAAATGAAGCCACTATTGGTATTTGCACATTTCAGAGTTTGGAGGGAGTCACTTGAGTTTCTTCATCAGTTTCTGTATTCATGAAGGGTGGTAAGATCTCCAGTGTACAGACAGTCCTCTCCATTATGAGACTACTGCTACAGATCACTGTAAGCAAAGAAGTGCACGTCATTAATGAGAGGACTTTTTGGTAACTATTTTATAGTGCTCACTGATTTACCTACAGCCTGGTGCACACACCCCTGCAGGGGCCAGACACCATTCATTTTACAACACTTTCCATTGTCTTCAAGTAGGACAGTGTCCTAATGCCTAACTGCATTTGTACAGTGAGGAAATTTCTCTATTCCCATTACTCATTGACTTTACATTCAATGTCCTGTTCATTAAAGTCCCAAACATCCTGAAAGCAGCAGTGACTTCTCAAAAAAAACTATTATTAGAGCAAGGCAGGAGCCCGAAACCATGAGGATATACTTTCAAAACCCCTTTGCTTTGATTCTGCATTTGCTATGCAGAAATGAACTTTCCAATCCAGACAGTGGAGAGTTCTGGCAAACAGGCAAAAGTCAGAGAGATGGCATTATCTGGTATCAATTCCTTTTCTTGATATCAGTTCTTCCATCTCAGAATTTTTACAAGGACAGCATTGCAGTTCTACCAGCAATGCTGGGATAGGAAAGACTGAAAGAAACCAAATAAACAACAAAAAAAAGCCATCGACATGACACTCAGTGTGTCTATTTTCTTACTGGTGTCTGGGCTACCACGATCTATAAAGCACACCTCCGCAAAAGTGGAACAGAAAAGGCATATATATTTAAATATTAATAACTTTTACTGCTCTAAAGCATTAGAAACAGCTCTGCTCACTACACACTAGAGAGCTGATCCCAGCGCCAGAGGTATAACCCACCATTATCTTCCTAATGTGGGCAACAGATTGATTTTTGTTCCTTTTATTCATGCATCAAGGCTCCCAGTGAGTGCAAGTGCACGTATGTGTCTGTTTGAGTGTGTGGAGTAAAGGCTAGAGATGGATGATGTTCTTTGGAGGTTTCGATCCATGTCTCTGGACACAATAGCTTTTGCCCTAACATTTCATGTTTCTCTGCTCCTTCACGTAGAAGCTGCTGTTTCTGTGCTCACCCTGCAGCTGTGAAATGAGGGTCTGAGCTGTGCCTCAGCTGAGAGCAAGCGGTGAAGCATGATACAAACCTGACCTTCCGCCCTCTCTGCAGGCAAATATGTTGCTTTTACACTGCTTCCAGCCTCAGCTGAACTGAAGTTGAAAGGACAGACTCATTCCTGATCCTGCAGCTAGTGCAGGATGTTGTACAGTGCACACACCAGATCCAGCTGAAGTCCCTGTCAGCAAATTGAACTATGTCAGCACTGTTTAGAAAAGCAGGAGAACTAGAGAGGAGAGCTAAATAAACTCTCAGCAAAGTAAACTCACAAGCCTGGGTCTTATTACTCACTAGCAGTATTTCTTTCTGTTTAAAAAAAATAATTAGAAGTGCATAGCAATTGTTGTAGTTCTCCTGGTATTTTACCGATGTGGAAAACTGTAACAGAAGAGACTTTGCCTGACACTCCTTCCCGACACTCCTTCCTCCCTGTTAGCCAGTGACCAAGCCTGCATTTCAGAACAAACTCTTTTTTGTGCAGGTAGAACTGGCCTCGAGCCCCAGAGCACATTTGGACCTTTGATGTGTCCTTACTTCTTCTTGCAAAACAACAAGATTTTTCCTAAGGGGAAAGGCAGAAACTCCCGAATGAGTGTTGCAGAAGGCTGTTTTTGGGAATGTCTGAGCACTTGTGTGAATGGCATTGTTGCAATTACAGGACACACAACACGTGAATGGGAACGCCAAGGCTCGTGAGGTGTGTCTGCAGATTCCAGCCTGCTGTATTTCTTCTCCAGCCAGGACTCGGCAAAGACAAGAGGAGATATAAATAGCACTTAGTATGCTGGCAAACCGAGCTGTGACAAAGTGCTGGGCTGACTGCTCAGTGTCATCCCGAAGGAATCAGCACTTTTTTGGGATGCTACTTCAAATCTTAATAATTGGAATAGATTGAAAAGATCAAGTGTGCCAAATACACTGATTCCAGTTCAGAGCAAAATTGTAAGTACACAAAAATCAGGGGCATGGAAGGAAAATTCCATCTAGAAATAGTCTCTTTTCCTCTCACTTATCTAATCCAAAAGGATTTAGCCTAGTACTTAACGTATCCATTGGTTAGAGAAAACAATCCATCCAGCATTAAGTGCCTTCCACGGCATCTGCTGCACAAATCCAGTGTCCCAGAATACTCCCAACTTAACCACGCTGGTTTTGAGTGAGCTCACGGACAAAGGCAAGAGGAAGAAAGGAATGCAGGCAGATTGGACAGAAAATCTATTTCCAGAAATTCAGTCTCATCTTTTCACTGACCTCAGGGAAACTGTAACAGGGATAACTCTGCCCCAAGTGTAGCTTGGTGATGACTTAAAGAGGCTGTGCCAGCTGGCAGGAGAAACTGAGAAGAGTCTAACAAGGAGGGGTGCTTGGAGCGTGTACAAGCCCAGAAAGGCGTCCCTGACTTTGTCCTGTTAGAACATGGAAAGCACTGAAATAAAACCAAACCACCCCTTCCCTAGAAGCTTGGCTGGGCTCATTTGCAGCTATAACTCATGCTTATCTAGCCCTTGCCAAGAACTGTCTAACTAAAACCAAGATGACTTCCCCAGCCACCTCACTCTCCTATGTACGAAACAGGATCACGTATTTCTCTCTACTCCCCAAGAAGAACCTCACTGGCTGGTAAAAAAGCCAAAACATTTCTTTTATTACACACCTCTCTCACACCCTAAAATAAAGGCACTGTGTGGTGACAAACCCAACAAGGGAGGGTTCAAAACATCATTCCAGTGACTTAGATAAATGAAATGTTGGTCTTGTCCAGACGTCCTGTGCAGCTCTACCTCCAAAGGAGACAGCCTGGGATTTAAGGCACTGAATGCTCCTGCTCAGACTCTGAGGAAGTCTCAGCAGGAGCTGTCCCTGCCTTACCCACCTACACAAGCCTTTCAAGCATAGAAGAAAGATGTGGAGTCCAAAATGTCCTCCTTTCCTAAGTCTGAAATCAATAACTATTTGCCAAAATGTTTGCATCTAGGTATTACTCAGAGGTCATGATGTTCAGTGTGAGCTCTACTGCCTTATTACGCTGGTAATGAACTCATAAATGTCTGAAGGGGACATGCAGTGAATGTCACTTTGAATTTCTGTAGAGGCCAGTTGATTATCATGGTCCAAACAGAGTAAGGTGCTACCCGACCTACTAAGAGGCTGACTGCACAAAGATTCAGGCTCAGGAGCTTCTATGCATAGATGCACTTTTCATGCTCTGTATACTGTAGCTTTCTGGGTATTTTCGCCTTACTGGAATTAATTATCTCTCTTTTCTGTCAGTTTGGCTTAATCTCATAGAGCAAAATAATTGGCCTTTACCAAACCAGGCATCCAAAAATATAATTTAAAGGCATACAGTCCAGCATTCAGACTTTTTTTTCCATTCTTCTGCCTGTATTCGTGTATTTTTCTGTTAAAAAACAATCACACCCTGACAGAACAGATTCAAAAAAGGATGGCAAAACCTTCTGTCAATAAACCCAGTGGGACTGGGAGCCGGAATTTCTATTCTCCTCAAATACAAAACGTCTTAGTTTTTACCCCATTGGTTTGATATTCAAGCTGCTGCAAATAGCTCTTTTTGGTCTTAAGAAAGTGTTCTTTGCATAAACCTAGCCTAAAGCAGACACCACTAGAGCAATTTTTAGAAACGCTTCTAAAGCAGCTGAAGATCCTGGATGAAGTGACGCTCGACTGGCACATGAATCAAGCTGAATGGGTAAAATTCACATTAACATGTGTTATAAAGAATTTTCATGCTTCCAGGACAAAACTCCCGGATACAGAGAAAAATAATTAAGAACCGTCTCACATTTTGGTTGCTACCATCTTCCCGCTAATTAGATGACTTATTAAGTAAATTATCAGAAAGAAAACCTAGCCAGTTAATCATCCTTTATAATGGTAGATTACTTTGATTTTTTAATTGCTGCAAGATTAAAAAAGAAAATCCCCAAACTAATGTGCACACTCATGAGCCAAACAGGAGGAGCCCATGATGCAACTCCCCCAGAAGCACATAACCCAAGGAGTCAGTTGTGATGCAAGCACCAGAAACCAGCTCAGTACCGTGTCCCCCGGGAGCTGCACAGGAACAGCAATCTCTCTGGAAGAATACACAGCTGGCCTGGGCTCAGGAGCTCAGGAGCTGGGCTTTTGCTTGACGAAAGTCATTAACTATTGCTATGCTGCAGTCATCAGAAAATTCCCCCCGCAGCAACCTGGTGATGGACCCAAATGGTCTTCAAGTGGTGAGAGAAGCAAAACTAAAACACATGACTTCTCTTTTTTAAATTATTTAAACCAATAATGCTTGCAATGAATACTGAGCCAGTAACCAGGAGTTCTAATATCTTATTGCCAGACTTAGAGCACGTATTTTTCATGCCACCTGATTAAGGCGACGCTGATTGTACACAGGTTAGGATCTGGGTCTGCAGAAATGGCATAACTGACCTCAGAGAGGGAAGAAATCACTAATAGTAAAGCAAAGGTAAAATTCAGCCTTCCTCACGTGGAAAGCTACCAGTTGCTGCACCTGCTGCTTTCTGAACCCAGCCTCCTTCCTCCTTTACAAGAGCACTTGTAAACCTACAGGTGAGTAATAACAGGGAAAAGCTCCCACAGAACATTTCCCTGTAATTCTGTGCCAGCAGAACATGACATCTGACCACCCTTAGCTCCCCCACCCGTCTTGTCTACCCAGTGTGCACAAAGCCAGCTCGAGTGCTGCTCTCAGAGTCGTAACAGGAACAAACCAGCTGATGCACAGAAAGCAGTGTGTGGTTTGGATCTCATACTAATATGAAGTTCTATGAAACTAGACTGTATCTGGCTTATCAGCATTTAGTTCTCCAGCTGGGTACTGGCAAACATAGCAAGAACCATCAGTGAAATGGTTTCATGCATGTGTCAACTTGCAGGTCTCCCAGTGCTATGATAAAATTGGAAGAAGAACCAGCTGAGGTGTTAAGCAAAAGAGGAGGAGGTGGGTAAAGGCAAGGAAGAAGTAAGAGGGTGCAAAGAGTAAAGTTAGAGGAGGAAAAGATGTCTCTAGAAACTCAACAGTAAAAGGGGTCTTGTGGATAGTTAATTCACAAAAACATTGGGATTAACAAATTGTGAGAGATTTAAAGAGCAAAACCAGAGGGGTTGGGAAAATGAGGTTCAATGTAAGTACCACCCTAATATTAAAAAACACCCTATAAGTAAAAAGCAAATAAAACAAGGAAAAGCCCATCTCCTTAATTCCTGTGGGTAGTGACTTTACGCTTTATATTCCTAGCCTTGTTTCCTGGTAAAACAAGAGTTCTTATTCATGTCACATTCCTGCCCAGTTGGCCAAAGTCGCTTTGGCACTTCACAGCTGATTGAAGCTGTGCTCACCAGAAGGGCGAGGCTTCGAACCACTTCAATACCTCTGCAGACAGGCAACCAGCAACAGAGAGAAATCCCAAAATGCTCACCTTGATTAACTGGGGGACCTGTACTAGAAACAGCCTTGCAAACCAGACTCCATTTTCAGCCAGTTCTGAAATCCCTGGGTCTGACCTACTCATGACTGCAAACAATTCTTGAATGACCCAAGCAACTAAAGAGAATAAGACTGGGTACCAGAGTTTCTGGGGTTCCTTGGTGTTTTTAGGCAGTAGAAGCTGCTTAAATTATGGCACAACATAACATTGTATGTAGCTGGATGCTAACCCCAAATAAAATACTTTGGCTTACTCTGTATAAAAAACCCACCACCTACCATGGGGGACCACGAGGTCATTCATTGCATGACCTCAGGGAAAGCAGTGTGTAAGTTTTCAGATACTTTGGAGAGCTGGCAGACAGTAGACAAAGGATTCTCCCATGGGTACACACAGACATCTCCCCAGGCATTCGATATTCGGTTCAGTGCTTCCAGCTCCCACCTACAGAAGTGTCCTCTTTGTCTTGACAAGCCGGCTGCCTGCAGTTTTGTGGAACCTGTCTCCTCAGACACCTGTCTGACTTGTGACATTGCAGGGCTGAAAAGCACAAGCTCCAAATCCTCTGTACTTCTGCTTTAGATCCCCATCTCTCAAAGTGCTCCTGATGGCAGCGTGGCCACGAGCAGGTGGTACAGCAGCCCTTCAAACGTATTTAAAAGCACTGCAGCGTTTCCAGCACTTACCACACATTCACACGGATTCACTCCAGAGTATTCCTAGTTTTGGGTTGTGGTTTCTAGCTAGTTCAGGGCTACCTTTTGTGAAGACTGCAATACAAAGTGAAGTATCAGGCATAGCCTTTCCAGCTGGGAGTCGTTTATCCTCTGTACCACCTTCTATGAGATTCCATCTCTTTTTATTGCAGCTGCCTGAAAGCAGCCTGTACAAATCATATTAATAAAATGCTAATCTCCTATAATTGAAGTAATTTCCAAGTGTACACAATAAGGTAATATGAGACACCCTGAAGATAATTTTTTCAAAAAGCACTGAAGCCAACATAAACCTCAATAATTGTTTGGCAAAGCACAGGGAAGAAAAAGACTTGTGGGATCTGCAGTTTCCTACAGGCTCACGTCCATGCTACCCTCTGCTTAAACATGATACAAGGGCCAAATGGGTTGGACTGGCATTTCCAGTTCAGCTGTGCTTTGGAGACTCTGACTGGAATATAAACAGCACGGCTGTCGGTTTAAAGCAAACAGCACTTCACACTAATGGTGTGTGTGCTCAGATCAGTGCTATTGCTGCAGCTCTGGAGGTGTCCCTGGCAAGGGAACCCACGCAGACACGGGATGGGTAGCGGGAAGTAAGACATCAGGCACGAGAGTCCTTTGAACACAAGCTGGTAGAGGCAGAACCTGGGAAACTGGGGGATGTGATATTTCCCCCTACCCACCACACAGCAGCTGACTTCAGTCAGACACAGAGGAATGTAAGGGGGGGGTGGGAAAAGCTAATACATGACATGCAAATATTCTGTGGTCCCTCGGGACCACCTTCCTCTGAAACTGTTTTATCAAGAGACCCAGCTGGTCACAGGAAGTCTGGAACAGTTCCTCTGATTCCTCTGTAAGCAGAGAGCTGTTCCATACAACATGAGTTTCCCAAAGCCACCTCTTGAAAGCCTTTTGCACTAATGAACAGCTCCTCCCTCTCTCTCTCCTCCTCAGCTCCAGCTAACAAACTCCTACAGATCTGCTTTGAGAGCAGTGGGGAAATTCTGTTAGCTTGAAAACCTAATTTCATTCCCAGCACGGATATTTGTATCTTCATAATCCACACATTTCTGCTCTCCTGTCGCTCACTTTCTGCAGTCTCCCCGATCCCAGTGTTGGAAGCCCAAAGCCAGAAGGAACCACTAGGCTCAGAAAAACACAAGGCGGTTTGATTATAAGTGGATTATAAATTTTGCATGTTAAAAAAGAGCTTTTTTTGGTGAGAATTAGGCAAAACCCAAGGGATTCATCTGAAAGAGAAGTTTTTGAATCTTGGAATGATACACTTTATCAAGGTTAGCTTCCCTTGATGTTGCTAAGGACCCTATGAAAGGCCTTTGGCCTCTATTACCATTCCCATATACTAAGGGATGATGATAAATATTTAACAAACAGCAATTTAAAATTCTTTGTCCCAACACATTTAGCCTTTACAGAGAAATCAAGCATTATAAGCTCTCTGAGCAGTTTGCCCCCTTTCTCAGCTGGTGTAACTGATCCCTGAAGAAGCTGTTTTCCAACACCTTGGTTTCCAACCCCTCTCATGTCACATTCTAAGACTGCCTTAGCTCTGTGTTTCAATGACAGCAGCCTCACGGACTTCATTTTCTCAAAGTGCAGGGTTAAAGGAACTCAGGGCACCAGGAGGGCTGGGAGGAGTGTCCTCCTTCAGACAAAGCCCACAGCTCCAATGACAAAGGATTTACCTTTCTCTCAGATGCTCACATTCAGCAGCCGTCTTCAGGTGAAAAATAACTCCTCACTGACAGCTGTTTCAAAAATTAATTGCTCTTAGAACTAACTGAGACCCCAACGAAATGGTATTTAGGCAGAAAAGAGTCATGTAAGTCATAAGAAGTCAGGACACATCTGTCAGACACAAGGTAGGGGCAGGCAGAAATACCCAGCCTAGCTCTGAGTTTCAAATGAGTGCACATGCTTCAAACCAAGCATCTTCCTGCTCCCAGTGGAAAGTGGCCATTTAAACTAAAAGATTTTTTAAAAGAGGAATGTGAGTATTTTTAAAACTCTGGGAAAGGAAATCAGTGGCAATCAGAGGCTAGAAGCATTTCACCTCAGGGTATCTCCAGTTCAGTGCCTGCAATATAACTTATTCAAAATCAGAGCATTTTAATTCAAATGATGACAACACAAAATATTTATTAAAACATTTTCAGCAAGAAAAATCCTCACAAAATTAGTTCAGTGTTGATCTGACCTGATCTGTCTGGTTTTGTGCCAGTCCCACTCAATCAATTACTCCTACTGCCTCAAATGGGAGTGTAACAAGAATATCACAGACATGGCATGGCTCTAGTCTAGCCAAAACAGGATGGCTCCAGGCCCCTTGCATGCTGGCATGCTTCAGACTGCCATAAATAAGGAGCAGATGGAATACAGATTGCACAGGGTAGAAGTCAAAATAGGTTTTTGGCTATGGAAGACACAGTAGTCTCTGAAGCCTCTCAATAACATATAAGAAGTTGTAAGGTTCCAGTTGAATTCTAAAAATACACCACCTTTACTGACAAGCAAATGTATCCCGTGTTTATATTTAGCTCATGGCCACATTCAGACTGACTGCTGGTGAGTTTTATGTGACAACAGGGCCACTATTGTTTTTGACCACACACTGGGATAGACATGTCACAAACCCAATTTGGCAGAGATTTTATGGACTGCTAGAGAGGAATCACACAGACATATATAAGTTAATTATACAGGATTAAAAAAAAAGAAAACTAGAACATGTACTAAGCCAGATGCTTTGTTAATCACTTTATATGTACTACTTACGAAAAAAATAAATGACTCAGTGAGTCAGAGCTATTACCTGCTGAATCCATCCTTTTACTACTCCAGCAGATACCTAATCTCTTCAAACAGAAACATAGTTTCTTAAACTCGAGGCAATATATTGCCTTGTGTGTCATATAACACGATTTCCATCCACTGAGAAAAAACCAGAAGCAATGAGGTGCACTTGGAAGGTAAAGATAAGGTCACAGATGCTGCTGAGTAGAGCTCTGGGTGGCTCAGGGACACCGTGGGCTGGAAATAGAGAGGAGGTGTGCCCCCCTTGGGCACTGCAGCTGCCTCCACGGCACGTCGGTGTGCTGCAGGCAGGGCCAGCAGCACAGCCCTGGCAGGTTAACAACTACAAATAACCACCAAATGTCCATCCATCAATCTGGGCTGTCACAGGAGTTTGCTGCTGGGGAGGAGGACCCAGCCTGTTATTCGGCATTAGCACTTCACTACCACCAAGCCCCTGAAATAGCAATAATTTCTGTGGGTTTCCTTGCTTGGAAAAATAAACGTTTCCTGAGTTCTGATAAGCACAGCTCTCACACAGGACAATAAACCCCAGAAGTGGTTACAAAACTGAGGCCCTCATAATGATTTCCTTTCAGTCATAACTGATTAAATCCACACAACAGAATCCCACAACGTCGCTAATGATAGTAGAATCTGTCAGCATGTGAGATGCTATGAGACATTGTGAATTAAACCCCATTATTACCCTAAATTATGGATAAATTTCTCCCTTTCCTTGGTGATATGCAACATATTTTTTCTTCAGGGCAGTTAGATGATGTCAGCACAAATTACTGCTTTCCATATAGTGCAGATGATAGAACCAGAGGCATTAAAGAAACTTACAAAAGCCAAATGTGAAGAGACAGAAGGAACTGCTTCCTTTGACTTGGAAATAACAAATTCTGCTGTGGTGTGATGGGTAAGACAAAAGGAAAAAAACCCTTAATTTGGGACACTGATGGAGCTTCAAAAGCTTCACATACTTAAAAATCTAAATTCAAGTTTGGATTATTGCTCTAAATTACCACAAAACCCCATCAAATAGAAGTGCCTGTCTTTAGATACTCATGTCCCTCCATAAAATGAATATTGATGTGTAATACTGAGAGATTGGGCTATTATCTAGCAAACTAAGGAGCTCTATTTTCAGCTTGGAAAAATAATGAATGTACAACTAGAGTGTTTTTCTAAATGGCTTCCTATTCTTTTAATTTTTCTTAGTATACCAAAGTTGAAGGAAGGGCAGAGGAAATGTGAGTGGTTACCTGACAGGTTCACAAGTTCTATACATGGCCAAGTTTGCAGGAAGTAATAGGATCTTTTACTAGATCAAGTGAGATAGCCAGAAAAAAACCCAACAGGTTGTCAGACATATGACTCTATAAAATTTTTTTGTTACTTGAGATAGAAATACCGAATTTTCAGATCCAAGACCTGGGAATTGCTTCATTATCCTGCATCATATCCTTTTATTATGCTTCCATTACTGCCCTGTGTGCACCAGCAGCCAAGCTCTTGGTTGCCATCTGCTGTTCCTGCTCCTACACGCCACCACTTTTGCCAGCACGGCCAGGCCCTGACAAGGAGTCTCCAAGAATTGCTAGGCACAGGCACAGCTGCTGCTTTCACACACAACCTGGGCTCCAGCTGGTCCCACGGAGAGGAGTCAATGCCCTCTCAAACCCAAATGCACAGCACAAGTAGGGAGTCCAGGTCGGGTAGCAGCAGATCCAGTAGATTGGCTCTGGATCATCTGGTGACCAGGGCACTGGTATCAAAGCCTTCCTCCCCAGGGCCGCCTTCCTCGTGGCCAGCTCTGTGCTCGCCACCAGGGTGACTGGCAGCACTCCCAGCTGCCACGCCCTGCTGCCACTCTCCCCCGTCCTGTACCTGGCTGTGGACAGGACTAAAAAAGATCCTGCTTAGACTTCCACTTCAGCCCTGGCACCATTACCCCCTGCATCCAACACGGAGTTCCATGTCCCAGCTGTCTGCTCTGCTGTCAGACCTCTGGGTTCCAAGTCTCCCAGTGCCCGCTACTTCCCAAGCTGAGAAGGTATAAAAGTCCTAAATTTAAAGAATTAATTTTGGAGCCTCTCTCTAGGCAAAAATTAGGGCTGTACCTGCCTCTCCACCTGTGAGATCTTTCTCACTTGTGTTTTCAGTTCCATCCTTCTCTGCAGTGCAGCAGGAACGATCCAACTTGGACCCAAACACTTTTAAGTGACCTTGAGGAAAGTCCCTCATATGGAAGATTTTACATATAGCGCCCTCCCATATTTACAGAACCACACACCCTGCTAATCCGTCCTGGCCACATTTCTTTACATTTAACATGTTTAATTAATCAGTTTAGAGAGACCAAATTAACTTCATGGCAGACAAGCCCAGTATCCATTTCATTTGCTTGTTAAGGAAAGCAAAAACCTCTTTGGTAGGAGAAGTGTGAAAGCCAAAGTACTACACAGCTTCCTTGTGTTTTCACGATTCTTTTTCATTCCTTGCCATCCAAGCCCTTTAGAAACATCGGTTAATTCTTTGCAAATCCTTATCTTTGCTTTACACCTGGGGAAAATGAAGCACTGCGCAGGGATGGTACTTACCTAAACGCAGCCCCAGAGACTCACGGTAGAGCTGAGAACAAAGCCCATGTCTTTTGGCCCTCAGCCTTGTATCCTAAAGCCCTCTTTTTTTTAGTGCACTTTTTCAATTTCCTCATTTTGAAATGTAGCAGTTCCAAATACAAAGGTCAGGCTCAAACACTACAGTTGTCCTTCACTCTTCTCCTGCTTCTCCATTTGAAGGGATGTGCAGATACAGAAGTTATGATTCCCTCCATCGTGGGTGCAAGAGAGAAACCTTTGCACTGTGCCACAAACAGCTGAGAGTTTATTTTTCTTCTGGCACACAAGTGATGTCAGTAACAGGAGATTAATCCACAAATGCCAATGTCTCATCCCAAAAGCCCAGCATACAAAAGAGCCATTGCTATCCTGGCATGGGCCCATCATGAAAGCAAGGAAGGAGGTAGAAGTGGACAGGTCTGTCTCGCTGAAGAGCAATGGTTAGAATTCAAGTAAAAACTCTTCACAATTTTGCAGTGAATGTGTTCTGCACCACAGCACTGCTGGGTTTTCCAGATGATTTCATCTATTGCTATTAACATCCTGCAGTATAGAGAGGCATCTTGAGAAGGAAAATCATTTTACTGCCAAAAAAGCGACCCTTCTAATGCAAGTCTGTCCAGTACAAAATTTGCCATCCTCATGGATAAAACTCACATCTCTCTACAGTCCAAGCAGATCAGCAGGTCTGACCCTGCAACACTAAATTCCACAACAGCTTGAAAATATCATGTTTGATTTATTCATAGCATCTACTTTTGGTAGACAGTAGAGCTTTTCTCAATACTCAATTACCAATTTCTCAATACTCAATTACACCATGCAGAAAACATGGCAGTAAATGGTATTAAAATTTCAATCTGCATAGCTGACTGTGCGTTTGCCTAAGCACAGGCTGCTTACTCTTTACTCCTGAGATAATGATGTTTTATTTCACAGCAATGTTATATGCATTGTAATTTTTGACACCCATGGTAAATAGTTTTTTGCTGTAGGTTTTTGCTGTAGGACTTTCCACATATTTCAGTAGAAAGGTGTAAATACTGAAAAAGCTGGAAATAAATCCTTAGTAACTGACTCTTAGGTTCTGTTTGATAATAAAGAAAGTGATGAGGATTAAAAGGAGCAATTCTACTGAATATAGAAAACACTGTGAATACTAAAAACTTACAAATGGACCTTTACCAAGAGATGTAATACACTCTGTCATTACACCAAAACTGGAAACTGCACAGCAATTACACTGATTTGCCAGGTAAAGAAGCAGTTTCTTAGTCAGAATAATGAAGCAAGACACATAAACTTAAGAAATTGTTTCCTACTCCTGGAATCTACATTTAGAGTTTTTACTTCAGAAAGTAAGAGCACACAAAAATGCTTATGCTGCATATAGAACACATTGATATTGCCAAGGATGTACACATATTTAGCCCCTTTTTATTAACTTCATACAAAATACAGGCATTGCAAGAAAGGCTACAGCTTCATTTACAATGTTTTCAAAGAATGCATGACTGTTTGCCATTCATAGACTGGGCACTCAACAGGTTTTCGTGCAACAAATCTCACAGCACGTAAGAGAAAGCAAAAGAAGACTAATAAAAATAAGAATATCAGCTCCAAAATAGCACAACCACTTTCAGCTGCTGCTTCTGCTTTAGAGAGCTCTCTGGACTCGTTACACTTGTGCACTTTGAAGGTAAAGATGTTGAAGGTTGTCGGCGAGTGTTAGAGGCTTTAATGTTATTGCCTAAGTACTCTACGAACACACACACCTGTAGCTCACAAAGCACACTGTGACAACTTCCAAAGTTAACCAGAAAAGGAAAGCACTGCTTTTCCAGGAGTGACTTTGTCTGCCAAGAGCAGGCAATTCTATTCCAGAGCAGAAAGGTGGCTTTTCACTTATCCCCAATAATTCATATTTTAACCACGAAAGCTGGAATCGCATCCGTTGCTACAGAGTCATTACTGTCATTAACATCATGCCAGTGCTATGAGTGGCAATTCTCTGGAACATTTTGGGGGTTTGGAGCAGATTCTGATGGGATACACATACAGTATCATCATCTGAAACCCTAAAGGAGTGTTATTTACCTGATGATTTGGTAGCATCCACAGCTGCTTTGCACTGCCATTTGCAAAAGCTTGATGGTGTTTTGCCTTGCCTGAAGACAACTTATTACAAATACCTATACAAACTGCTTAGAACCCATCTGGGAAGGCAAACGCATCTACAGAAATGCTGTAGGAAACAGACTTCATGACACAATTACCCACACAGACACAGTCCATCCCTGTAGCGTAAGCCTCTGGATGAAAACTACTTCTCCAGTATAAAGCATCTACTAATCCAAAAAAAGCTTACTAAATTCCAAAGCTTTAGATTACAACGGACTAAATGTTCCACATACCTTTGCCCTTCCCACTAATTTCTACTAACAGTTGTGAGGACCTAGCTGAGCTCACCCAGCTGACAGCGGAACTACAGTGCCACAGTTTTGTTTTGCCTTGCGGATTTTAAATCGGGCTACCCTACAGCACTGTGAAATGAAGCCGCAGCAGTACAATTTAACCCAAAAACATCGGCACCAGAATGACTGAGGCATCACACTTCTCTAACAGGACTGTAAGTGCACTTGTAAGGAAAAAAATTTCAGGAATGCAAAACGTTAGCTCCAGCACAGCTGTTCTAATGAGCTCATGTAGGTAGTGGTGAGTAGGGAAAACCAGGATTTTACCTGCAGGGCCCTGTGGGTATTTGCAGAAGTCACCTGTAAAAAGTTTCATTTTTCAACCGAACAGAAAGCAACATAAGCCTTGCTGCTGATGACATGAGACAGGACTTTGGCAGATATCATTGACTTCACACCTATAAGGGGCTAGGAAAAATAAATTGCCATTAGTTGACATTTTCTGTAGCAATTTTCAACCAGAAAACGACAGCTGTTCTGTTAGTGCAACAATAAGTCAGTCCCATGTTTTCTGAAACTTCATTTCAGCATCACAACTACTGGAAACTAACTGTGCCCTTCCACCCAGAAGCATTTATTTTTGCAGTAAACTCCCTGTACCTGTGTCATTAAGGAAGCAAGCTATACCCCAGGTTGCTTCCACTTTGAAAGCTCCAGCATTTCTGACTGGTTCTTTCCTAATGCAAACAGCAGCTGGAAATCACCGTGATAAATCCACAGAAGGGGACTGCCAGTTTCCCTGGACTCGAGCATCTTGCATTCCTCATGCATCTAAGAGCTCTAATACCCTACGGCATGCAAAGCGTCACAGTACCAGCAACAACCCCAGCCAGTTCAGTGGATGGCTCCCTGCCATGCCATTCCCACACTTTCACAGTGCATTAACATGCAAATCCACAATATCACATATGCTAATGTCTGCTAAAAAGGCTTTTCTTTTCGGGACCTCAGCCTCATGAACAAATGGAATCCTGCAGCATCGCTGTGGGGAAAACAATCGCAGAGCACAAGTGATGAAGGAAGACCTCGAGTGCTCTGTCAGAAAGAATGAATGCAAGTGGATGGCAAAGGAAGGAATATGAAAACCAGCTGCGGTAATTCCTCCCTTCCACCTCAGCTTCAGCAGGATAACCAGAGCAATCAGTGCACGGTCTGTGACCCTTTGGCCCACTGCTTTGGTGAAGCAATCCCAGCCTGTTTTGTTACACCTTGAGCTGCTACTCAGCTCTCAAGCACCAAGCAGCATACATGGTACAAGCACAGTCACTTCAGGGGCCGCACATCTGTTCCTTCTACAACCACTGCAAAAGCACAGAGGCTGGGTTGGCAGATGGAAGATTTGCCTTTGGGGAGAAATAGGTCAGATATCAGAAAGTAACAACTGAGAAACAGATGCAGTCTTTCTTGCCCATCACACTCGTACTGTGCTCAAACACACCCTCATTAACTGAAGGCTCAGCTCCGTGAGAGCAATTCCCTGTACACTGTGAGAGAATCTTGCCCAGCAGGCTCAGGAGTGCAGCAAGGGCTCTGATGTACAGGCCTCTGACAAGGCTCATGACAAGCACACTGTCGTGAGAAGCACAGAGTGGAAGGCTCCGGATAAAGACTTTACTTGGGACACACCTCCTAGGATTTCTGACCATTGCAAGAGAAAAATTTTCTAAGGTCTCTTTTCTACATGCTGTTGATTGAACATGAGCAAAACAGAGAAATAGTGTTATATTTTCACGCAGTTAGTCTATTTGCAGGTACTCACTAGGACTGCACTGTTTTTTTAAAGTCAAATAGATTTCCCCACCATGACTGTTCTGTTTGTCTTACTGAAACCATTCACAATCCCCCTCGGGTCCCACACTATCTAGAACTATAGAATAATTTCAGTTGGAAGGGACCTTTAAAGGTCATCTAGTCCAACTCCACCCTGCAATGAGCAGTGACATCTTCAAATAGACCAAGTTGCTCAGAGCTCTGTCCAATCTGACTCTGTTTCCTTGGATGGGGGCCTCTACCATCTACCACTTCTCTGGGCAACCAGTTCCAGTGTTTCAACACCCTCTTTGTAAAACATTCATTCCTTATATCTAGACTGAATCCACTTCTTTTAGTTTAAAAACATCGCCGCTTGTCCTACTAAAACATCTGTTCTCATCTTTCTTATAAGCCCCTTTAAGTACTCAAAGGCCACATGAAGATCTCCCAGAGCCTTCTCTTCTCCAGGCTAAAGAGTCCCAATTTAAACCAATTCTAGCTAATGGATAGTGAATAGGAGAGAAAAGGGAGTGATGAAAGCAGAAAAAAAGACTGAAAATAACAGGCAGGAACTCGCCCGGATGACCTCTGATACCAGGCTCAACGTACTAATTAAGATCTGCAGCAAAAGCAGCACATTAATGTTGGTATGGTTAACAACATGGCAACAGTGTGCTGAGAAATTTTTTTGAGTACACAGAAGTCATAAACCTTCAACCCACTACATAGTCCACAGAACTTTTTATCATCTGAGACATTTGCATAGCATTAAATACAAGAAATGCACTTCTAAACAAAATTGATTACACGTATATATAGAAAAGTTTAGAAGTTACAGGGAATCAAAGTTGGTTTGGTTTTCTTCCTATTGATGGACTTCAGCCTGTCCTACAGTGCTTGCAAAGGGCACATAAGATCTTCCTGCCCCTTCCTTCTACACAAATCTTCCCATGGCAAGTCCCAAAACACAAGACACACTACACTCTGCTGAACCCTTCAGCCCTTAAAGATGAATTCCACAGCATTTCTCTAATGCTCCTCTAGAGTGCCTTTATCCCTACTGCTACTTCACCACAAATTGCTTTAGCTTTCTTTTAAAAACCCTATCAGATGCTAATGACAACAAATTTTCTGTTCCTCTCTTGGTGCTCCCAAAAAGTTTTTAGAGCTCTAGTTCAAAGAGATCACACGTGTGGGCCTTGGAGTGGAAAAGGGTTGGCAGTAGCTAATAAACTTTCTCTCTTGACACAGAAAATAACCCTCTGCTGGGGCTATAATTTATTGACACCGAGAGGTTTTATGGCACAAAGTTATAACCAGCTCTTCCCACACAGCTATTCCCACCCATTGCACTCATTAATCAGAAAGCCTTTTAAATGTTATCTAGTAGCAAGAATTAAGCAGCGGTGTTTGCACATCATGTCCCTTAGCTTGCTCTTTCATTTCCTCTTTTTCAACATTATCACATTATGTTCCCTCTTCTTATTTGCTTTTCCTCTTCACAAAGCTCTTTAAACAGCTGCAAAGGGGGAGGGACCACTATGCTCACGAAAATTCCACTTTGCAGAACGCTTCTGTCAGGTCCTACTGTCTGTCTCTTTCCAGGCATTTCATACCTCCAAGATTCAGGTCTGCTTTTACATCTCTTCCCTGTGCATCCCTGCCAACAGAGCCTACTGCCAGCTGTCTAAGCTGAAGAACAGTAACCCACCTCTTCTTACTGCCATGAGGAAAATGTACACCCTCGTTCTCTTTGTAGTGGGCTCCTTTTGTCTGAACGGTAAGTGACCTTTTCTTCCACATACAGTTCCAGAACGGTGAGAGCTTTTGGGGGTAGGAGGTAGGACAGTGACATGAGCTCGCAGACAATTTGTAACCATCACCTCGGGAGGTTGCTGACTTTAAGGGGATGTATAAAATTTATCATTTTAGTGTTGTTTTGGGCTTGTTTGGTATCAGCAAATGCACTACGATGGATATGGACAGACAGTGAAGTTGGATATAAAATTACATAACTGTAGGAGATGACAGTGATAATCACTAAATAATATCCCTTCAGATGCTCCCAGGATCATCTGTGATAGGAAAAGCAGATATTGTGCTGAAGGTGAAAAAATGAACCATGACATGATCCATAAATTTGACAGATCTCATCCCTCTACCATTATTTGCTCAAGTTCCTATATTTTGCTAAGTTCATACTTCCTAATTTTTTATTAGAATGGAAACAGTTTAAATTAAGTTGTCATATGTAAATATATGCTACAAAAAGCAAACGCACTTCACGAACGTTTCCCTCAGTCTGTCGGGATTTCTCGGATATGTTTTAGCCAACACGAACAGCCTGACAGCAGCATGAAATAGTGCATTTAGCATGGGAGCTTCTTCCCACGGGGAGGAGGCTCCACGGAAGTGTTCTGAGAGAAACTGGCTGAAACTGAACCAAGATAAGATCACACACTTACCATTATTACCTATTCACCCCACACTTGTCTTGTTTCTTCAGTCTCTGAAAGGCAACTTTAGAAAACATCTGTTTTGTAACAAAAGAAGAGTAAGTGCCCACTTTAGATTTTTAAATTATACACTTCTAAACCCCTGAGTATTTCCTTTTTTATTTGCATTAATTGCAGTGTAAAAATTTAAAGTCTTTAAAATACAGTAAATTCACTGCTACTTCCATTGGAACAATGAGCATTCCAAATTAGCATGTGTTGTTCTAGGAGGTTATGAAAATCTTTTTGCTTGAGAGTATGTTAAGAAGTAACAACATCACAAAGTAATTTCAGAGAAGATAATGGGACTGTTTCATTGCTGCTTCTCACTTGCTCTTTACTAATTAGAGAAGGGAACTTGGTGTGTCACTTATTTGTGAGAGAGAAAAGGACTAAAATGGTAACATACTACAATGTTACTTCTAAACAAATACTACTTCAACATTTATTACAATAACTGAATTCAGGGAAACACTGGAAATATGTCTTATGTTAAATTTTGAAATGTTGACAGTGATAAAAGTGAACTTGCCTGTATCCCTCAGCATTGCTCCTTATTCTTTTCTGTGGAAATCACTCCAACAAATTTGTCATTACGCTGAAAACAAACAGCATAACACAGGATGTCTAGTTATTTCATTTTATGTATTTAAATTAGATTATGTAAAAAGGAAAGTCTCCACAGCACAGTGAATGAAGTCTGTGGTTCAGTTTCTTCTGCTGTGAAATTGGAAGCACCTTGGTGCAATTTTTTTTAACGCTCATACTCCGACAGAGAAAACAAACTTACTGAGGAATGTGTACTGCAAGTTATGTGGCAATTGCTCTCCTTGTCACAGAGCAGATGTGTAGCGTGTTCAGTGAAGCTAAAATAATTTCCGCAGCTCAGCATCCACCCCAATGGCTTTATTTATTACTGCTTTCAGTACACAAAGGTTCTCCACCCCCAAATTAGGACTGCTTGATCACTGTTGTTAAAATCATTTGTCTAAAAGCACCAGTCTACCCTCTGCAACATCTCTGGTGATTACTGCTATTTGGAAAAAAAACAGTTTGTGAGGGAAACTGCACTTCCATTTCTTCCAACCCTGAGAGGAAAACCAGAAGTTTCAAAGGCCTGGCTACTGACACACAACGCACATAAAGATGAAACTGGATGCCTGGTAATTTTGTTCTCATTAGTTGCCATCTGGTTTATATGTAGATTGTTAATGGAAAGTAGACTATAAAAATTAGACAAGAATCACTCATTTTTCCCCGGTATTTACAGAGATTGATTTTAACAAGTTTTACGGCAGTGCAGGGCTGACATCTAGTGGTGTGGGATGCAGGCTTCTGAGCGAGGTGACAGAGTAGCCCCTTTATTTCTGATTATTAAGTTACAAAGGCTGGAATGGAATGGCAATTTTATAAAGGATTATCCCTAGTGAAGGAATGCCTTCACTAAGAACAGGTAATCATTTCTCAAAGGGATTCATTGTTGAATAAATATTTGTTATAATTAAAGTCAGGGCTTGTCATTAATCCACATAAAGTTTATTAACAGTCAATACTTGGAAAGCTGAGCTGTTCTCATCAGACATGCAGACCCCACTGTATGTTTGGATTTGCAGACCAGATGACTGTAATTGCTAAATGCAGGTTTCAGAATAAAAACTCATTACAAATCCAGAATTAGCTTTCTGCAAATATTCTGCAGTTCCTACTTCTTACTCCCTGTTTAGCAAATACTCTCCATGCTGGAATATTCACAGACAAAGGCAGCAATGCAGTGAAAACATAGTTAACAATTCAAACAAGAACTCACCATCTTTGCTAACAGTATTCAGTGACCACTGAATACATGAAACAAACCAACTGATAATTTATTTCTATTTGAATTATAGCCATCTGCTTATGTCACTTACATATGCAACAGTGGGAATATCTACTAAAAAAATACTACAAACAAACCCAACATAAAACTCCACCAAAACACACAATAAAATAACTTTAAGCAGGATTCTCTCTTTAACTACCACAGGACTTCTAACCTATCCTTATAACCACAAAAAGGTGCATTCCTAGAACACGGCCCTCTTTTCTTCACAGTATCAAATTTCGCTTTTCCTTGATTGCTACACACAAAAAAACCCACCCCAGAATCTGAAGCCTACCAAGACTCAGCATAGTTCTAGCTTGATAAGCTTTTGATTAGGCACCTTGCATTGAGAACAAATGTAATATTAAAATATCACGTGGTACAGGGCTTTTATGATGACTTGCAGGGACCCACAAAGCAAGTGTGAAGCAAAAAACAAACTGACCCAACAAAAACAAATACATTCATCCAAATTTGTTTTCCCAAATGCTTTGGAAAGTATTTGAAAAGCCTGTTTCTGAAGAACAATGTTATAATTAAGTATACGCAAAAAAAATTGGGCTACCAGGCCACAGCACATGCTGGTCTTACAAGAATTAAATCAAGCCTGGTGTTTACCTCAGCCTTTCCACAGAGCTTGAGTAAAAGTTGTTCTTAGATGTGAAATCTCTGTTTGATCATCTTTCCTTTTACCTCACTCCACTTTCTCACCGGATCAGAAACAAAAAGGTCTTAGGGTAGTTTTTTAACCCGAGCTGGATTCAGAAGAATTTCTGGTTTCAAGAGAGACTTGTTCAGCCTAGCAACTTACAGCCCAGTTCACAAGGAAAATTGGCACCTTCCAGACATGCACACAAGCTTTGGCTGCTTATGTGATCCTGGCCTTTTGATGTCTGCCTTTCCCCACATTTCACGGATATGCTACAACATAAAAAAAACCCAGAACAAATTAATGTACCACAAATTTAAAATACTGGTGATGTTTTTTACTGTGTGGAACTGCTCTGGGAAATAATGAAGCAAGTATGCTGTAAGGACACTACCCTCATTTCTGCAATGTCTAGAGGTGAATTAGGTGAGCTGAATTAGGTGGCCTTTTCTATGGAAGAGTCATTCTATCAGTTGCATTGGAACCTGCTTTCGCTCCCTGTAATTTCATGAGCATCACAGCACAGAACTGCCCGACACACAGCGCAATGTCTCTGGGGCAGTTCTGTTGGCAGGATGTCACCAGGCCCTTGCTCATCAGTATCATCAGGTGGTCAGCAGTGGTTTGAAAAGTCCACTGGGACGACTTTAAAAAGCACACACAAGAATATGAAGACAGAATAAACTACCCTGGGGCTACCTGGGGTTGGGCCAGAAGCTGTTCTGCTCCATGGGGAATGTTCAGGCTTGTTTGATAGTAACCTGTAGATACTTTATTTTCTAGTCACTGGACTCCAGCTTTGGCAATCAAAGATTTACAGTATCTGTGCTAGTCCACCAATCAGGTTTTACTTCCACATAAAGTAAGTCTAACATACTGCCTTGGGTTTTCAAATTTTGCAACAGAAACATCACTAGCTACCAGAGTTCCTAGTCATTAAAAAATGCTTTATGACTCCTACAGCTTATCCCCTGGTTTTCTCGACAGAAATCAGTCTTTAAATTTGTATGTGTACCTGCAACTCTGTGTCCTACAGCACTAAAGAGAGAAGTCACAGCTGGACCCCCTCCCTTTGGATCATAGAATAATTCTTCCCCTGCTATTAAGAGGGTGGTTTGCTCCCAAGTTTCTATTTCTGAGTGTAATCCCAAAAGTATCTATCAATTTGAGCTTCATATTTTATTGCAAAAAACCCCAAAAGGGTTCTGATTGATCTGCTTTGATCTGTGCTCTGTGAAAGACAGTCAACTTCAGCAGAACAGGTATCAGTGCAAGTGCCATATCCTCCTGTTCACACAAGCCTACAGCCTTCAGAAAATCAAAAGCTGTCATTATTTCCCAAAGATGATCTGATGCACAGATATTCTGTGATCCCTACATCATGTCACTTTAGTCTCCCTTCCATAATCCTGTTTTGTGATGCTGTACAGGAAGCATGGCAGCAGATGCTGAAGAAAAACTAATGAACCACCTACTGAGTCCTGACAGATACAATAAGTTAATTCGACCAGCTGTCAACTCCTCCCAGTTGGTATCCATAGAACTGCAGGTTTCCCTGGCACAGCTCATCAGTGTGGTAAGTTCAAATTAGGCTATCCTTTTATATTCAGTACTACCTGCACAGCACTCTAAGTAACAGTCATACTGGTATAGCTACGTCTCTGTTCTTTTCTCATTTGTGTAATACTATGAATAGGCAGAGCCCATACATGCAGTTAACTGGTTTTATACCTCACACTGGAGCTACAATGTGGAAATCAGTCCATGCCTAAGCACTGAAGGACCAGGGCCTGATCTTCATCCGGTAAAATTCCATCTACCTAAAATTCAAAATCATTCCACTGATTTCAGTACAGCTACTGCAAGTTACCCCGGGTCAGGACCTATCCTGCACTCTGCACACCAGCAATGTGCACACCATCCACCATCAGAGCAGGGCTAATCCATCTTCTACTGTAGTGGTTCAATGGCCTGAAAACAAGCTATAAAGCCAGATCCAAATCCCATGACATATCAGGCATATCAACAAAGAACAGTGGAATGTTGTAAAGAAAAACACACATTAGTTCTGGCTGGAACAGCTTAACATGGTTGAAACAATCCTCATGAAAGCAACTCCTCATATTCAATGGAAATTACTTTAGTGGGTCTGAAAGACATTTTCACCCACAAGGTTAGCATGTGTTTGACAGTCATTCCAAGGTATAAACACGTAATTGCTAAGAGAGGTTAACATTAACTGCAGTGGGAACGAGAGCCAGCACGTAAGTAGGAATAATTTCCTGAACTGGGGCTTTCAACTCTGCTGCTCTCTCCCTGGATGACAAAGAAGATCCAGATGACTGCCTCCCTGTCAGAACTTGTGTAAGGGCTAGTGACTGGACTGCTGCAAACTTCTAGAGACATAGAGAATTTATGTTCTGAAATTCAAGAGGAAATGAGAAAGACTCTGATGGAGTGAAAGGGAAACTGTACAAACAGATGAGGTTTCGTAGACACACGTAGACTGGATATAATATATATAGATACACATAGATGTATATACCTGTACACACAGGATTTAATGCCATGTATACCAGATGATTCTAGTTAAGTGCGCTCTCTCTCCTGGGGAACTCCATCTGGACACAGACATGCCTCCCTACGTCCTGCACTACTGCCATGAGCACAGTGTCCCCCCAGACTGCAGATTCTGGGCAGAAAAAGGGAGATGTCTTGCTCCAGAGGCCCCAGTGATCAACACCCTAAACAAGGTGGATGAATGGGCAGAGATCAGGAATAGCACAGCTCAGTCCCTATCCCTCTGTAGCCTCACTCTTCAAGCAGAACACAAAATTAGGCATCTTGTAGGCTCTAACAATCTCAAGCACCTTCAGGATCAGGGAATTAACTCATTTCCCTGCAGAAATCCTCCTGACAGACCTTGTACAGGGAGGTTTCTGTTCTGGACTGCTGTCCACAGACAGCAGTTCATGAAGCAGAGCCTGCCAGCTGAGAGATTACATGGCAAACCTTACACCAACATCACACAACCTCACGTAGGCCTCCCCGATGGTCAAATGTCCCTTCTGTTTCCAATCAAAGGTGGAAAAGTGGGGCGGGGTGGGGAGAGGAAATCAGCCTGGCAAGGTGGTGGTCATTGTTTCCAAATAACTACACTCACTCCTGCCATAATGGTTCTTGTTAAAAGGCATTTGGAATTCTGCACTTACGGGGCTACTATTCATCATCAGTATGTGTACAAGACTGGCTGTCTTTCCTCAGAGAAATGTCTGTCTTGAAATACACCAGACAAAATCATGCTCAAAAACCCACTGAATAAATCTTACTACCTCAATAAAGTGAAACATTTTAGAGGCCAATTTCTGTCTCTGTTTTTCCCTGCAGAATGAACGGGAGCAGATCATGACAACGAACGTCTGGCTGAACCAGGTAACAAACCCACAGAGAAATGGCTCTTGCAAACCACAAATGCCACTGCTTTCACGCCATCAAATGATTGTTTTGTTAGTGCTGGTCTGGACACTCTCATCACTACTGTACAATTCTTCTCTTAGGAGTGGATTGATTACCGGCTGGCTTGGAAGCCCTCTGACTATGAAGGAATAAATAAGCTGAGAATACCTGCAAAACACATCTGGTTGCCAGACATTGTGCTTTACAATAAGTAAGTAAAACTGGTGTAGTTTACACAAACAATGAACAAAATTTTAAACAAGGAACAAGTATCAGAAACAATGAAGTAGGTCAGGTAAAATTTTAAAACTGAATTTTGTAATTTTTATATAGTAGCAAGTGTATCTGACTGGGCTACTGGGCTCAAAGATAATTTTAGTAAAATCGGTGCTCTGGGTAAAGAAATTCCAGCAGGGCTGGAGGATGTCTGCAGCGTGAGCAGTTACAGCAGAGGGTCCATGACAAGGCTCACAACTGAGACAGATTTATATGAAAATAGACTGTATGGAAAGAATAAATTGTAGGTGTAAGTGCAGTTGCAAGAAGACATCTGGAATCCTATCAGACATCTTAGAGTCTGAGATACAGTTTCGTCTCCTGCTTCCCCACTCCTTCTTCTACTACAGACCCCAGGACATAAATCTGTTACGAAGTTCACACATACCATAACTCCAGGAGTTCATATTCATGTAGAAAACCAAATTATATTCCATTTTCATAAAGCACTGAAAAAATCCATTCCATGAATACATAATAAATCTGTCAACATTTGACCCTGTTGCTTTATAGTACTGAGAAAAATATCATACTTCAGTTCCTCTTTCAAACAAACAGCTAACTGACAATTTTGTTTTGCTTTGGTTTACTCTAGCAAAACTTTGAAGCGGATGATAAACGTTTTTTTAAAAAAATAATCAAAATGTATACACCTATGTATACACTGAAAACCAGTGAATTCATGAACACATGATGATTTATGAACAGATAGGAATATACAGATGGGAAACCCAGGAAGCTCATATACAACTGAGTTAAGTCCTTGGAATCCAACTACTGCAAATCAGATTTGATGAACACTTAAAACTAATGCATTAGTCGCAAAATAATTCAGCCAGTGGATTAGGATGTACTCTGCCTGCTCAAAGCTTGTTCTGGTAAATTGTGCCTCTGCCCTCTGCTTCTTTTTGCTACTGGCCAAGTGATACCATTTAATAGTTTGTAAAAATAGAAAGAAATAGTTTCCAAAGGTTTCTCAAATGCACAGGAACAAGCCTCACTCTATTGGATTTCTACGTCAGTACAAAGCTTCAATTAAATTTTAGCTAAAGGACAGCTCCATGTAACTTCCTGCTGCTGGAGCAGAGTTTCACAGACATCAGTCCGTTCAACGTGCTCAGGAGAGCACAAAGCACGTCCCCATGCCCACGGCTCCATCTGTGGCCTGAGCAGAGGGCTCTGAGACTGCAGCCCGGCCTCTTCCCACAGCTGAGACAGGGCAGCCAGCACAGAACCCACATATTCCCAGCCCAGGAGTCTGCCCAGCACACGGTATGGCACGATGGCAAAGCTAACTCAGGGAGCACGGATACATGAGAACTAAGATACAATTCATTTCTCAAAAAATAGCTATTTTATTGGCAATGAACTAACGACCCCTATTAGCGGCTGTAGCCACTCACTGCTGCATCTGGTTGTTTCACTGTCTGCATGAATCAGCTACAGAGGTCTCAGCTCAGTGCCAGGCACTCATTGCCTCACCCAGGTGAGCCCTTTCCAGAGCCAAGCCTTAGATATTTGTAGCACTTCCCCGCTTAGAAAAAAAAATCACCCTTAGCACTGGAATAACTCTGTTTTCCATGATGTCTTGTCAACAAACACGAATACTACCTCAGGATACTTAATGGCTTAAACAGCCCTACCTTGTTTGCCCAGACTATTAGGCAGGAGAAGATACTAACGAGAGATAATGATCTTCTCCCTGAGTTAAAGGGCCCATCACAACACAGAAGACTCCCCTGGTGGAAGTTCAGCAGTTGGAAGAGATACAAAGCCAAGATTATTTGTGGGCACTAAGAACGCTGTGGCCTGTCTGTTCTGGTTTTGTAATAAGAAAACATTAACTGGAGTGACGCAATAAATTATAACCCATATAATTACATTTCCTCTGCCTACACTCTCCCTGCATTTCTAACTAATGCTGCTCATCCTTATTTCCTTGTCCAAGTCATTTAGGAGTGTTGCTCTGTGTTCTTAGCAGTGGCTATGTTCCAGATCAAAGGTACCTCCATTTTCACATGGGATGATCTCATTTTTGCTCAGCCTTCAGAGATGTAGGAAGCTTTAATCACCTGAGCACACGTTTACAAAATACATTGATTTCTTTGGATGAAACAGAGGTGTGTATTTGGTATTTAATGATAATTTTATAATTTTTTTTCTGTAAGTATTGGACCAAAAATCAACTCTCTGATTGAGAGAAATGCATACACTGATCTCCCTATCAAGTTATGCTCCCTACAGCATAGATTTCAAAATAAAAGTATTACTAAACTTCGATTCTTGGAACAACCGAGGCCCACAAGACCAAGAATGTCAGACCTTTTCTGTTTTGAACTATGTTTTTCCTCCTAATATTTTCTCACGTTCTCTCCTTTCTCTCCTCTCCTCTCGTTAGTGCGGACGGCACGTACGAAGTCTCGCTGTACACAAACGCCATTGTAAAGAACAACGGAAGCATCCGCTGGTTGCCACCAGCCATTTACAAGAGCGCCTGCAAGATTGAGGTGAAGCATTTCCCATTTGACCAACAAAACTGCACCCTGAAGTTCCGGTCCTGGACCTACGACCACACAGAAATCGATATGGTGCTGAAGACTTCCATGGCAAGCATGGACGACTTCACGCCAAGCGGAGAGTGGGACATTGTGGCACTCCCAGGAAGAAGGACTGTAAATCCTTTGGACCCCAATTATGTCGATGTGACATACGACTTCATTATTAAAAGGAAACCACTTTTTTATACCATCAATCTTATCATTCCCTGTGTGCTAATTACATCCTTAGCCATCCTGGTATTCTACTTGCCTTCAGATTGTGGTGAGAAAATGACCTTATGCATATCTGTGTTGCTTGCCTTGACTGTGTTCTTGCTGCTGATCTCCAAAATTGTCCCTCCAACATCTCTGGATGTTCCACTGATTGGGAAGTATCTCATGTTTACAATGGTGCTAGTGACCTTCTCAATAGTTACCAGTGTCTGTGTGCTCAACGTCCACCACAGATCTCCAAGTACTCACACGATGCCCCCCTGGGTAAAGCTGGTTTTCCTTGAAAGACTCCCAGCCTACCTGTTCATGAAGCGCCCAGAAAATAATTCGCCGCGGCAGAAGCCGTGCAGCTGCAAAAAGACAAAAGCAGAGAATCCTTGCATGGAGCCATCTGACTTCTACAAGAACTCTACCTATTTTTTGAATACAGCCTCTGCCAAAAGATTTGATATGAAAGTCTCAGAGACACTTGACAATGTCAGCAGTCATCGAGATTTTAGGTTAAGGACAGGCACGAAATTTTCTCCTGAAGTGCAAGAAGCAATTGATGGAGTCAGTTTTATAGCAGAGCACATGAAAAGCGATGACAACGACCAGAGTGTAAGTAAAAATGAGAAATCCCTGTCCTTCCAAACGTCATCTCCTGTCGTCCTCTAACACGCTGCTCCTCAGAAAGCCTATTTGAACTCTCTAGCTATTGTCGTTTTTAGAGACACTCTAGATATAGCTCATAAGAGGAAATAATTTATGCCATTAAAAGAACTTAATGAACAGCAATTTGGTAACTGCAAATACTCTCCTGATAAATAACATGGTTATTTCTACAAAAAGAGTTTGCTGATTGCCCAGTAAGTCACGAAACACTCTTAAAAAAGCTTTGTTGTCACAGTCAAGTGATGATCGGCAGGGGAAGAAAACAATATTCAGTTCCAGGTTAGAAATAGAACATTTTTCACCACCGTGAACCAGTAAGACTGTGATTCGACCCACGGCCAGGCCAAGTTAACCAGAACTAACGTACCTGCAGCTCATGCATTTATTCACCTAACTGAGGACAGCAGGAGGATTTAGCAAAACTGGTAGAAGGCCTTTGCAAACATCCAGTCTGGGCTAAGACACCTGTCTGTCTATGGCAAACACGATGGGTAGGATTGACAACCTCAGCAGAGCTGACACTTCCATTTGAGTTACCCCAGACTCATTGCTGGCTAGAAGTACTTTATTTCAGCAGTGCTGCTGCTGCTCTGTTCCCCTGCCCTACTCACAGGCCACTAGCTAGCACAATAGAGCTGACAGAAACATCCTGTGAATAATGCCTGGAAAACTCAGGTGGGTCACAGGGGTTTTTTTCAGACAAGCACCCGTGGCTGGGAAAAACCATCCTCATACCTACCATTGTTCTCTCTCTAACCCTGGCCCCAGTGAGACTCCAGGTTCTCTATTCCTGTTGTGCTTCCCCTCCCTCAGCCAAGCAGATTAAATAAAGTCTAGTTTCTGATCTTGCAGAAGTCCCTAGAGGAGCATGCTGCTGAGCAGTTCATGTTTTCTATTAACTGAAATTACTGTCAATAAAGAAGCTCAGCTATTAACATTAGACATGAGCTTGTAAACATTGAAGCTGACTTCATAGTGCAGGAAAAGGTTTTCTAATAGCTCAGAAATTCCTGCAAGAATGTGTTGCCCACTAAAGGATCTACAAAGCTTTCACTTGATAGTAAGAACAATTTTCAAGAGCATTTTATATATTGAAAATCCACTTAATGCTTTTCACATAGGGTCCTCTGATATTACATATAATTCTTCTAGATTCATAACTTTATTCTCTGCTTCCTTCCCTCATCACAACGGTCTGGTAACAACTGTTCATGTGCATCTCCATGGTCTGACTGCAGAAGCACTCAATTCCCATTAGCAGCAGTGGGGATTAAAAGTGTGCACTGAAGGAAAAATATGTAATATTCTAATATCAGACATGATTCAACTGACAAGGATGATAAAGTCATTGATGTGAGGACATTCCATGTGTAACTAGAATCAATGAGAGAGGAAAAATTATTCCTGAGATGCAAATGAAAATTGATATATTTCCCCTTTACAATAATAGCCCAATTAGTCACTTCAGTCTGACACAGAATCTAAGGCCGTGACTTTCACAGACAACACATGCAAGGCAAAAAGGGATTTTAATAAAAGGAACAGTATTAATATGCATTAAACCCCATGAATAAGATGACTGCTGATAAGAAAAGAACTCAGAAGCTAATCTTGTTTAACAGCAGTAAACACCACCTATTTTTGCCCACTGAGATTAATAGCATTTACAAACGAAAATTAAAGAAAAAAAAAATCCTTAATTGGATTATACTGTGGATCCTTCAGGGCTGGCACCACACCAGGCAGCCACATTCAGTATCTGATGTACCCAAGCAAGCTAAGAAATATTTACTGTATTTTTCTCCACTGCGCAGAAGGGTTGTAGGAGAAAAATCCCTTACCAAGCCCAAAGTCAGTTTATTCCCTGAACCTTGAGATTTGTTTCCTTTTATTTTCATAAACAAAAACTCAGCATTAGCAAGAGGAAGACCAAAAGAATATGACAAATTGCTAATATCTTTAATTGGCTTTTTCTTCCAGGTCATTGAAGATTGGAAGTATGTTGCCATGGTAGTGGACAGGCTGTTTCTCTGGATATTTGTCCTTGTTTGCGTCCTGGGGACTGTTGGATTATTTCTGCAACCACTTTTTCAAAACCACACTGCTGCCATAAATCCTTAGTTGCTATTTAAAATTGTCAATACTTACACAGATGTTTGGTCTCATTCTGCTCTCAGTTCCCCTCTGTTAACTCCATAGAGGGGCCAAGTGAGTTGCACTTACATCTCTTAGAGTAGAGAAAAGGAAAGTAGAACTTGACTTACTGGGATAGGAAAAAAAGCAAAACAAACAGAAAACAATTCTTTTTCCAGCGAGTCCAGTGCTTCTGGCGATATCTTGCCCTTTTTTCAATTATTTGAAGTCTGAACATTACAGTGAAAGATTTTTACTGTACAAGATGCCATCCTGGCATCATCATCATTATCATCATCTTATCATTATTATTATTATTATGTATTTTAAATACATTGCCTTAGGAAGGAAATTTTCTTTCCTTAGAATACTGCAATTTCCCTATTACAAAGAAGGTACTGCTGTGAAATTTATTTTCTTCATATGCATCAGGAGTATTCATGTCTGATTTATAAACAGCTCTGCAAGTGGGTTTGATATTGAAATCTGAACTGAGAAACAGAAACATTTCTGAGTAACCACTGAAAGGTTTCTCACCTTGCCATCTCTGGTAGCTGATGGATCAACAAAGGCCAAATTAATGTATGATAAACAAACATGTATATAATACTCTGATGATGAAATATAAATAAAACATAAAATTTTCCTTTATATAGATTTAGTCCTCAAATTTCCTGCAACTTTAACAGCTCGTGTATCTGGGGCACAAACACATTTTAATGAGTCTAAGGCTACGAGCACAGGAAAGCAAAGGGAGATGACAACGGTGAAAGGCAGCAAGAATGAAAAGACACCTGAGAACACACAGACCTGCATGTTTCTCTGGGGAGATTTTAATGTGGATTTAAGTATAACCCTCAACAAATCAGCTAGGGAAGCACGTAGAGTCTTAAAGTCTTTGGCAAAGGACAGATCGAGACCCTAGACCCCCATCACAGGACAATCCCACCAGTTTGTTCCAGCTAACCTGCAAAAACAGAAGTGGGCTCCTGGCACTTTTCAAGTTAAACCGAACTCAGTTTTTCCTTGGGGTGCTATGAGGACACAACAATTGTACCACCACCGGTAAGTAGAACTAATGCCTGATGAACAAACTTACATCCACTATTACTTGTGAAGGGGAGTTGAAGCTCACCTGTCCCAGGGGGATTAGTTGACACCTAAACCTGTGTTCTTCAACAAGCCACAGCTGAAGACAGTTCCAGCTCTACCTGCCTTCATCAAGACCAAGCTACATTTCCGCCCAGATCCCAGGCAGCCCCGGACAAGCACATAGATTTAGCTGTGCCAAAACAGCTGCACCCACACCTTTGCAATTGTTCAGAGCAGCTGCAGGACTGCATTCACTCCCTCCCAGCCTGTGGCTTACCTCCCCTGCACCAGTGGCACACATCCCCATCCCTAAGGCCTGGGAGGGCTCCCTGAGGGCTTGAGCCCTTCAGCAGGGCTGAGTGCCCAGCAGTCTGAGAAGGAGCTGGGGGAAATTATCACAAGTGGGGTGGGTGAGGCTGCCTTCAGCCCCATGTTAGAAGAAGGAAGGGTTCACACTGTCATCCTCCCTTCCATTCCCCTTCCTGTAAGCACTGTAACCGTGTCCCTCGCACAGACAGGGCAGGGAGGTGATGGATAACTGTAGGACTGACTGCCCTACTGATGCAGGTACACCCTGGGATCAGCAAAGCTGCCATATCCTCCTCTCAGAGAGGGCAGCCCCCGGCCATCTCCCCAGACATTAACTATTCTGGACACTCTCACGGTGGCCAGTGGGTGGTGTAAAGTTTAAATGGGTCAAACCCGCTTTCCCCACCTTAAATATTTCCTTCTCCTTTTCAGACCTAGAAAGCAGAGCTACTCCTCTGCAGGCAACTGGAACAACAGCTGTGAGGTGAGATGGGGCATGGACAGCCCCGGGAGCAGAGGGCTGCCTTCCCCAAGCCAGGAGATGCTGCTGTATGTTAGGTTACATCCCAGCCACAGGTGCACACACTGCCCCAGCTGCTGAACAGCTTTTCCTGCTTCCAGAGAAGACACAGGGAAGCCAGACCAGCTGCCCACGCTGTGCAGGCAGTGTAAAGGTGAAGCCCCTTTAAATATCAAAATAACTCTGAACAGGGAATCTGAAAGAGGCAGTGCAGACTTAAACGCTGTGAGAGCTGCTGCACACTCCTTCAGGGCAGGAGGGAGAGGGACTCACCTAGCCAAGGATGCAGCAAGGCAGCTGCAGCCCTCCCGACTGACACGTGCCTGTGCAGAGCAGAGACCCTCTTTCCATTGTTTTCACCCAGCATCAGCAGCACTTTGGGCTCTGTCGCACTCTTAGCCTCATTACTCTTCTACGTTCTCCTTCTTATCCTCCCCCTCACTGCCTGAATGCAACTGAAATGAGGCCTCAGGTGCTCCCATCTCACAATTGGCCTTATCTTTACGAGCAGTAAAGACTGATAATGCTTGGCTCTGTAACTGCAGCCTTCAGCTGCATTATCCTCAGCACGGACAAAAGTTTTAGAAAGGATGTGGCAGCTCAGCTAGCAGCTAACACGGAGTACAGGCAGATGAAGGCCTCAGACTTGACAAACCCAGAAAAAGCTTTCAAGAGGCACATCGCTGGCCCCAGGGAGATCCCTGCAGAACCAGAGCTCCTCATCCAGGAAATGCTGGGCTCTGGTGCTTTCCATACACTGTGGCCACCTTACCACTTTTTTAATCATTAGTGAAACAATATACTTTCCTAGTTATTTTCTTGGAAACGACCACTGTATCTTTAACATTTCCGGATATAATTTAATCCACAGCAAACTTCAGAATGAAAAATTTCACCCAAAGTCCTAAAATTCTGAAAAATCTGACCTCCTAAAACTGCATTTTCCAAATGGCAAGTGCTATTTTTGCCTAACCCTCAGCAGCTCCACCTACATAATACATAGAACTGCTCCCAGTTTAACTTGTCAAAGAATTACAGGGTTTTTTCACTTTGATTTTTTGGAAAAATTTTAAAACTAAAAGACTGGAGAAAAGGAAATATCAAAAATGTCATCCTGCAGGCAAATACAAATATGATAATGTCCCAGCTCACTGAACAAAATAAACTTCAGCATTTCTGTTTTTCAGGGGTTTTACCATAATGCTTTCCATTTAAAAAAAACCTGGACATTCAAAATGTATTTTACACTAAAATTGTTTTCCAGTGGTAGTGTGCGACCAGTCTTTGCTTCCCTACCAGGGCGGAAAAGCCTCTGCTTGGTCTCTCTCCACTCCCTACCATTACAAAGCTCTTTAATCCTGACCAGTCTTGCCTTCCATCAGAACACGTAGAAATGCCAACACCACCACTCACAAGCACCACCCGCACTCAGGTGAGTTTACTGGGGACTCTTTCTGCACCCCTGCAGCCACAGCAAACTGGGAACAACAGCAAGCAAACTGAGAACAACTGGGAGCATCAACACCCCAGACAAAGGTTGGAAAATATTCTTTTCTTCATCACCTTGATTAAGATTTGATCTTAACAAAGCAAAACCCCTCTAGTAGCAGCGTGTTTATTAAAGAACAAAGGCTGCACAGTTTGTTACTGCAGATCTTCCTGGGTAGATCAGCTTCCCCCCACCCATACAAATTCTTCTTCTGTGTAGTTCTGCAGTGCAGTCACGGTGACGTGTTCTCATCACATCACCCTCTCCAGCCATAAAAATAATCCTACCACAGTAGGATTACCAAAACCATAGATTATGATCTGATCTTCCAGGAGGTCCAGCATGGGATGTTAGAAACAAAATATCTGTGCCATACAAACACCACTGAAAATTTCAATAACTAGGCAAATTAAGCTAAAATACCTATATCTCTTGATGCTATGGCTCTTTGCTTCCTCTGCAGATCAGTGTTTCCAAATTATTCAGGTTAAGCATTGACTTCTGGGGAACATAGATTATGATCTGATCTTTGAAGCTTTAACTCATTTCTAGTTGGGATTAAAAAGAACAAACTAAATTCTCAGTTATAATGCTGCTTATAGCAAGGAGACAGAAAGGGAAAACATTTAGTCTCAATGCCCTGGAAATGCAAAACCAAAAGTATCCACAACGGGTTAAGCTAAAAGACCAAGCAGCCGAGTTCTCTGGAAAAAAAAGAAATAAAATCAAATGGACAGTAAAGCCTATTTCCTCCAAGCTAATAGAATTACAGAAATTATCATAAGAGCATGTGTCTGGGGACAAAGTGAATGATGCTCTGAGAGATAGGGCTAACAGGATAAACAAGTTCAGTGCCAAGAACTGAACTCAGGCTGGTACTCTTTCTCCCTCTCAACGCAGCGCCAAATGGGGTCATTGCTTATCCTTCCCTAAGGGCAGGCAGTGAAGCACCTATTGCTGCAGCTCCTGTCCCACAGGGATTCCTTCTCATCTGTTCTAAAAATGAGGGTAGAAACCCGTATTCTTCTCTCCCCACTTCCTCCTTTTACACAGATGTGTGCCACAACCACTGCATGAGCGTTGCATCACCCGGTCATTGCAGATGGGGAGGGGATGCAAAAGGTGCCATGTAAGTTAACAAGGAAGCTGACGGGCACCTGGCAAATGCCTCACTTTGAAATCATGACTTTATGCTTGAACTTCAAACAACTCCTCCTTGCTAGTGTCCTTTCCCATGAACAATAAGGTTTTGTGGGATCAAGTTGAGATACTGTGCTCGTATTCCCCTTCTCAAATTTCACCCTTCTAATCTACAAAATAGGAATAGTCCAAAGACAGTTATTCTCAAGGGTTTGGTCAAGTTTGATTTCCATTTAAAGCCCCAGATTCTTGCCAGATCCCAGCTGCTCTGTTTACCACGCTGGGCTCAGATCCCATCAACAATTGGACATACCTTTAATTACTCCTTGGGAATAGCACATCCTCTTTACATGGTCAAGCACCCAGCACATGCTCTTGCGAGATGAGACACAAGCAGGAAAAAAACCTCAACATTAACAGCATAATTGGAAATTCAGCTCCCATGATCTCAGTTCACTGCTAAATCAGGCATCCCTAATGTCGATATTCATTTCAGTACAAATCAATTACAAGAGTTGTATTAATTAAACTTCCCCTAGTAGACTGGCATGAGCTTCTGATAGATAAGAATCCTGTATAGCAGCTGGCTGGAAAACTCTTCAGCGCTGTCAGATTAGCACGCTCATTTATGCACCATTTTAAGGACTCTTGCCCACTATCTGTGCCAGAAGACTGCTCTTTGCCTACAATAACATCTGTTTTTCCTGCACTTTATTTGCCGTTTCCAAAGCTCTGACAGCCTGGGTAGCTTGAAAGGGGGCAGCACAGCAAATCTAATGGGAGCTCAGTGCGCAGAGCTGCGCTCCGGGTCCAGCCGGCTGCCGCTTGCAGGCATTTCACGCATCGCAGGAGCCGAGCCCTCCCTGCTCCCGGTGCTCGTACAGTTCTGGCAGCGAAGCTCACCCTCAACAGCCCCTGTCCACAGCCACTAATTTACAACACCATGGAGAGCCTGAACACTCTGCTTCTAACTGCTGCTGTTTGCTTTCTCTGTCAAGGTGAGTGATCCTTAATTTGTTATTCTTTGATGGCGAAGGGAGGGTTGAAAACGGGAGCAGGAAATGGCTTTGGTGCAAATTATTTTTAAGAAGTGCAGAAGCCCTCTCCCCCCTAAGGGGCAAGTGTACAGAACGGTGGTACAGCTCTTTCTGTTACATAGTTTGTTGTTCAGTGGGGGGGTTTTTTAAGTTTATCCTTGCAAAGTAGTTAGGTATTCGTGATTAAAGATGCCAAACAGGACACACAAAGCCATTCTAACACGAAGGAAGAGCACCTTACACATAAAGCTGTGGTTTCACATATTGCAGAGAAGACAAGAAAGAGCACATTAAAGAGCTTTAAGTATGTGCTGCAAACAGCACGTCTTCTCTCTGCAGATAAGGAAAGCACAAAATATTTAAACAAAAAAAATATGAATGCACTTCTCTAGAAACAGTGGATGCTAGATTTAATTAGAGTGCTGGTGACATGTAAAAAGGGTGGCAGTTTGGGATTGACTATAATAGTTGTTAAGATCTAGATTTAAAATTATTTACCTAAAAGACTGGGGGGTATTTATTCCAGGAAATCTCAATCCAAGAGATAGAAGATATCAAGAAATAATATGAGCAAGACTGGCAGTTAAAAAGTGGTTTTTAGTTAGCAAGTCGGCTTGAATGATTTCACTAATCTGAAAACAAAATTGCACTCCAACTGAGCAAGAGAAGGCACAAGGGGTAAAAACCAAACAAACAAAACCAAAAACAAACAAGGAGCTCTTAGCTGAATAGTTTCACGTGAGGGGGACCCTCATGTCTCAGGGAGAGGTGAGGTCTCACAGATTCGAAAGTAACACCTGTTTTGTGTAAGCTGTCACCTGCAGGTACTTCTGCCTCCCCCCTTTCTCTACTAAAAAACAACCGGCAAAAAATAAACATGTCCTTGCAAATATTCGTATCTATTCATATTTATGTTTCAAAGGAACTGTAGAATATGTTCAACAGACTTCAATTTGTGCCTGTGCCAAATTTGCATAGTGCTATCCATTAATGACAAACCAGGCCTTTTTTGGTTTTTCAGTTGGAATCACGAGGATGTGCTGTCCAGAAAAGAGTTTAGAGACACCCCTCTAAAAAGAAAAGGCCACTGGCTTCCAGTAGTGTCAGGACGGTTATTGCCTAGATAGTCTGATAATAAAATGGTAGTGTAAAATACAGGCTCTCGCACCTCATCCTGAAACAGGTGAAATACCTTGTTGTTTAAGAATTTCAGTTTGCAGCTTTTTTGTTGGCCACAGGTTAAGATGAACTGCACTTATGAGTGGCAAAAGGACAAGAGGATTCTATTATAAATAAAAACTACTTAGAATAATAAAGGGATAATTAGCACTTTGAGTGTGGTGAAAAGTCTTTGAATGTAACAGTTAATCAAATTTTAATTTTTTCTTTTATATTTTAAGAAGCAGGCTGTTATCCTCACTGTAATCATGCAACCATGACTCAGACTAGAAAGCAGACTCCTCACTTCCTGGGACTCCTCCTATTGCAAGGCGTTCTGACCCCTTACCAGAGGCCTGGTCTGTTGGTTTACACCTTCCCTCTGCTCTGCTCCACAACCCTATGGGCCTTGCCAGGTCTGGGGGACTGGGACTGTGAGGGGAAAGGGCTTTTGCACCCTCAGTTCTCCAGTAATTCCCCGAAACTAATTTTTTAACTCATTTGCAGACGTGCGTTAGAAAACCTCTGTCACAGCGTTACCTTTCACGGCTCTTCTCCTCGCAGCCCAAGCGAATGCCCCTCCGGGCACGCTGCTCCCCGCTGGGGCGAGGCGGGGGCTCTGCCCAGCGCACAGGGATGCTGAGCGCTCCGTTCAGTACCGGGGCGGCCCTGCCCCGCACGGGGCTGGCCCGGCGCTCACCCCGTGCCCTCCGCAGGCTGCGGCGGCTCCGAGGCCGAGCACCGGCTCTACGCGGCCCTCTTCGAGAGCTACAACCAGTTCGTGCGCCCCGTCAAGAACGTCTCGGACCCCGTCATCATCCAGTTCGAGGTGTCCATGTCGCAGCTGGTGAAGGTGGTGAGTACCGCCCCGCCGGGCGCCGCGGCAGGGCCGGCGCCTCTCCCGACACACTTCTCTTTTCCAGGACGAAGTCAACCAGATAATGGAAACCAACTTGTGGCTGAAGCACGTAAGTAGCGCGCAGTGACGGCCTACACGGCACCGGCTCACTTTCCCTCCAGCGCGGGAGCGTTCCCCACTCCGCCGGGGCGACCCGGGGCGGGAAGAGCCGCCCGCCCGTCGAGGCGTCTGCGGGTTCCGGGAGCACCGGGCTCGCGGGGCCGGCGCCAGGCTCGGGTCTCTCGGGGCACAGACGCATCCCGGGACAGC
Organism: Cnemophilus loriae; assembly: GCA_013397755.1. Lineage (NCBI taxonomy): Eukaryota > Metazoa > Chordata > Aves > Passeriformes > Corvidae > Cnemophilus > Cnemophilus loriae. The sequence continues at coordinate 252,330 of VZTF01008412.1, forward strand.
CTCCTTGGACACGATCCCGGGAGAGCAGCCCCGAACGGGATCCCGGGAGAGCAGCCCCGGACGGGATCCCGGGAGAGCAGCCCCGGCTCTCCCCGGCGCCGCCCGAGCCCTCTCCCGGCGCGCTGCTGCCCCCCAGCGGCCGCCGCACCGCCCGGCAGGCGGGGACGAGGAGGGACAGGACGGGACGGGACGGGACAGGAGCGGAGGAAGGCTACTACACTTACTGCAGTCGCTAAATACATGATTTTTGCTCTGGAGACTTCCAGACGCGTTGCCTTACCAGACACCAACGCGAGGGAAGCACCTCGGCACGGAGGTCCCGCACAGCGCCACTTGGTGCTGGTTAGCTCCCGTAAAGTGACATCAAATCAAAAATGTGTACTTCACGTAAAGAAGGTTTTTTAAAAATGCAGTTACTCACTGTTGCAGTCAGCTTAGTAACCAACTTAGTTCTCACCTTCAGCTTGATATTCAACTTCGTTAAAACGGGGTTTAACAAGCCCTAGTGACAAAGGCTGTTACCTGAGCCATAACATGCTGGAGCTCTCTCTGACCCATCTACCCAAGGTCTCTCGACTGATGCTCACAACTTGCACCACAGTCTCCAGGAATTTGTTTTCACTGTCCCACAGATACCTGTTTTTTTGAGATCAAAGTTGTTATTACAGTCCTACACTCTCTGAAAAGCAAGTGTCTTATTCCTTCTTTCACATTCTTCCAGCTACTGAGTAGACATTCCTGGGACAGAGTCACATGTATTTAAGTCATATATGGATATTACCAACAGGGGCTAGATATGTAGGCCCACCTACAACCTGCGTATGAACAAACACCACACATATGTGTTTGTTAAAGAAACATCTAACCACTGCAGTATCCAAAATAAATCAGCTCTGGAAGGGATAGGACAGCACTTGGTTCAGATCTAGTCCACTGAATTTCAGTTTCTTCCCAAAACTAACATAGACTTATTTCTACCATAATTAGATCTGGAACGATTACAAGCTTCGGTGGAATCCAGCAGACTACGGAGGTGCTGAATTCATCCGAGTTCCATCTGGCCAGATCTGGAAGCCAGATATTGTTTTATATAACAAGTAAGGCTCTTGCATATTTAACTTCTTAATTCAGGGAGAGGGGAGTGATGTTACCAGTTCTAAAAAAATCAGCAGCAAGTTCACAGAATGCACTGAAAAGCTGCTTTTCAACACACCCGTGTCCTGCATCCCCCCACTGCTGTTCTCACCTTCATGCCAGCTACGCCAGCATCACTGGGCAGGAGCCAGCTCTAACCTGGAGCTGCAAGGGAGCAGGCCAAAGTGAACTTCGCTTTTCCTCTTCACAAGCCCCTGAGAGTCACAACTTTAACTGAAAGAAATGCAAATTCTAGTTTTTAGCAGTTAAATTCACAATCTGACACCTTTTACTTTGGATGTCAGTTTCTGAGACTGTGAAGAGCCAAACCATAACTAAATGGATCTGTAAGAAAGCAATTCTCAATGAAATGGACTCAGCTACAAGATCCAAAACTCAGGTCTACGGGCCAACAGTGATGACACTCCTTTTCTAGCTGCGGCCTTAAAACTTCAAATTACCCTTTAATTTTACTTTTACATATACTCAACTGGATCATATAAGGTAGCAAAGTAGGACTTTAAAAACCCTCTTACCAAATACACTCCTTATGCAAAGATACACCCCCCAACCCTAAACCCTCTTTCCATAGTTACCACCTGCACTGTCCATAGAAGAGGTGGAAATACCAGTAATATTCTTATCATCCCTTGAGTTCTGATGTGCTTGATCGATCTAGAATAGAATAGAATGAAATAGTTCGGTTGGAAGGGGCCTGCAAGACTCATCTAGTCGGACTGCCATTTGCAATCTGTTATTCGCCCTTTCGAATATTGATTGCACCCAGGCATGCTATTAATAAGAGAGAATATTTCCTTTCAACTCCTCCCTGGTGAGTTTATAGAGCTGTTTGTTTCAGTTTAACTGTGCAAATTTATGATGGTCACTGACTCAGTCTTGCATGAGCAATTCAGCTCCAAGTGAACAATTCCTGACTTCCCCAAAACACATTAAAGAGTTAATGTATATGATCTGAATATATGAAACTACCTGGAGTAGACCATTCTAATTTTTGTTATTTTTGCTTGCTTTACAGTGCAGTTGGGGATTTCCAGGTTGATGACAAGACAAAGGCCCTTTTAAAATACACGGGTGATGTGACCTGGATACCTCCAGCTATATTTAAAAGTTCATGTAAAATAGACGTAACCTACTTCCCATTTGATTATCAGAACTGCACGATGAAGTTTGGTTCCTGGTCTTACGACAAAGCCAAGATTGACTTAGTTTTAATTGGCTCTACAATGAACCTGAAAGATTACTGGGAGAGTGGAGAATGGGCTATAATTAAAGCTCCTGGCTATAAACATGACATCAAATACAACTGTTGCGAAGAGATATATCCAGACATCACATATTCTCTTTACATTAGGCGTTTGCCTTTATTTTACACTATCAATATGATTATTCCCTGTCTGCTGATTTCTTTTCTGACTGTATTAGTTTTCTATTTGCCCTCAGACTGTGGTGAGAAGGTGACACTCTGCATATCGGTCCTTCTCTCTTTAACAGTGTTCCTTCTTGTTATCACAGAAACCATACCTTCTACTTCCCTGGTAATTCCCCTTATTGGGGAATACCTCCTTTTCACCATGATATTTGTAACTCTATCCATTGTCATTACAGTGTTTGTACTAAATGTGCACTACAGAACACCCAAGACACACACGATGCCCGTGTGGGTGAGAACCATTTTCTTGAACTTACTTCCCCGGATCATGTTCATGACAAGGCCTGCCAGTGATGAAGAGAATAATCAGAAGCCAAAACCATTATTCACTTCTGAGTTTTCAAACTTAAATTGCATCAACGGTTCTGAAACCAAATGCTGCAAAGATGGCTTTGTATGTCAAGATGCGGCATGCAGCTGCTGTCAGTATCAGCGCACCAAGTTCTTGGATTTCAGTGGCAATCTCACTAGAAGCTCAAGCTCTGAGTCTGTAGATCCTATGCTTTCATTTTCAGTTCTGTCACCAGAAATGAGAGATGCTATTGAAAGTGTGAAATACATTGCAGAAAATATGAAAATGCAGAATGAAGCAAAAGAGGTAAGAACATATTTTACTGTCACTCAAACTGAAGATACCTTTCGCCATTAGAGTGTTTGGTAAGAAAAGGATCGCAAACAAACAGACAAAAAAGATAAAAGAGACCATTATTTTATGCACGTAAATTACATAGGCTGTATTACAAATATGTGCAATTTTGAACTTAGATAATTGAGAAGCAGCTCTGCTGCACAATGATCTCTTTATTGACAATATATATCCTGAGTGAGGCACGTTAAGGTAACCACTGCTAGGGGAACATACGAAAGCACCCATCCCACGAGAGTTAAGTTAGGATTTTCCAAGTTATAATCTTAATAGTGGAATTTGCTGACCCTATGGCCTTTAGAAAGTTACATTCTCCCTCCCACAGCTTACCATCCACAACAGAAATGTAAGAGTGAATGTCCCTCACAGTGATGATGGTGCTCATTCTGCTGCTGCTGCAGAGTAAAGTGCTGTAGCTAACTGAGGCAACTACTGCAAGACAGGGACCGACATCTTTCATAAAACTGCATCTTAATACAATAAAGGAGAAAAAAAATTATTGTTTTCTACCATACTCCTCAAGCATGCTATAAGCAGTAGCCACACCATCACAATTTTTAAATCCCTAAACTGTGGCACTTCATTCTAACTTCACTTTGTTTATACTGAAATCAGAACTCTATTTAGATTTAGTTGGGAAGAAAATACAGGGTTGCTTTGGGTTTTTAAGTTTCCCTTAACAAACAAGTTCTAAGCTAAAAAGAAAAAAATTCAAAAACAACAAATGCATTATTCATTTCTTATCATTCTTGAAGAAAAACAAAAAATTTGAATTGCAATCTCAATAGTAACTAAGATTATCACCGAGTTACTATTAATATCTAACATATAGAATACTTCAGTGTCACTCTTGCTGTAACATTCACTGTAAAAAAAAACAAAATTAGAAAAATCAGGTGTTTTTTGAAACTTGGTTCCCTTTTTAGATGAAAGGTACAGAGATTAACTTTACATCATGCATGAAAACAGTCAAATTTCAGTTCTACATAATTAAAGTACCAAATAATTATATACCAGTTAATCTTTGCTTTTTACATGCCACCTAAAGACCAGTAGGAGCAGTCTGTTTCAGTAATGTTTTCTGGACAAACCTGTTCATCTAAGAATGTAAAGCTTTCCACTTCCATTTTTGGAATAGAGAAGCTGTATCTCCTCAAGTCCAGTGTCTTGGTGAACAACCTTTTGGATTTGAAGCAGCAGCTTCTGGCTTTGCTCCAAAGAGCATATTCAAATAAAGCTTCTTCAAGACGAATTCATTTGTCAGTGAAAACAGATGTGTAAGTCATGTATATGTAAAGATATCTACATACAGAGAAAACTGCACTTCCTATATGAAATGGTTTTATGGCTAATGCAACTTATTCACCTAATAAAAATGCCAACTTGCTATTCTTTTTTTTTTCTTTTCAGATTCAGGATGATTGGAAATATGTTGCCATGGTAATTGATCGTATTTTTCTATGGGTTTTCATCCTGGTATGTATTCTAGGAACAGCAGGATTGTTTTTACAACCTTTGATGGCTGGAGATGAAATGTAAAGATTAAGTATAACGTTGTGAAACCAAATAAAACTGCCAACCAACTCTACATCCCCCTCCCAGCACCTCATGTCTCTTCCATGTGTGGTAGAACAAGGATCTCTCTTGGTTTCAACTTCGCTTGACCAAGGTGGCTTTGTTCAAACTGTGGAAAAAGAAATTATTTGGAACCTTTATGACAGCTAGTCTCAAAGTAATACAAGCTATGCTTTACAGCTACTTCCTGCAATAACTGGAGAAGATGGAGGCAGTACGTTAAACTTTATAGGAATGATTTAAGAAGGGGTCAATAAAGAAATGGAAAATTACATGAATATTTGGAAAGTCAAGATAGGTTGAATGCTTTGGGCTACTAGGTTTGTTTCACAGTCTGGTGCCAAGCCTCTGCAGACCATGACAGGATCTTCTGGAAGGAGTTCATAGTGAGTTCCGTGAATACCCTCATGAGGATGGAACGGTGGGAAGCACAAGCACCAGACTGCTGGAATGCAGCCATTGCCAGCTGCTGTACAGACTGACCCACACAGTGGCAAGAAAGGACCGTGGGCAGGTTTATTACAAAAGGAAAACAAATAGGTCAATAATAGATGATGGTGATAAAGCAGCCATAAAGTAAACTCTGTGTATCGCCAGACTGCAACGTATGTGAAGGCTGTCAGGAAAAAAAAGCTGCTCAACCCTAATGATGTTTAGAATTGTGTACAAGCAAAACACACACTAAGACAGTCTGCAAGTGATGCAAAGGATCAAAATACTCGAGAGGATAGTTTGGATACAGAAGCATCCTGCTATAGCGAAGTGTTTTATGCCAAGGGAAGGCAGGTAGACAAAAATAGTCCTGTAAAGTGTGCTAAAATTGTTGCTTAGGCATATATATCTTCTCTTTTTTTTAATCAGTAACTGCAGATTATTTAAGAGCATGAATAAAGAACGCAACAAAACACTGTAATCAGACCATATTTTGTAAAAATATGAACTGTTCTATCTGTACCAAACTAAAAACTTTCTGGAAATACAGTGTATCAAGTGATACAACATTTATGAAAATAAAGAGAATCAAACTGTTGAAAATTGTGCCTTTTTTTTCATTTATTTTGCACGAGTGACAGAAATCTATATAAGGTAGCATTACCTACAGTTCAATACATTCAGCAATAAGTTACAGCAGTAAAAGTCCATGCTTCTGAGTATATTAACATTCTCTTGTTTCAGACACACCTGGTAAGCAGAAGACCCCAAGGATTCCCGTGCCAGCTATGTTATCTGAATCTATCATGATCAGACTAGAAGTCACTAAAAGAAGTTCATGCATTTGCAAAAATGGTGAGTTACTGTAATAAAGAGAGTGACTCCACTGGGCAACGTGCTGCCCACCAAGATGTAACTGGGCAGCCTGGAGACATCATTTAACAAGGGGAAAGACATGAAATGGAGAGTTAAAAAAATAAGATACATATCTAATCTACAGTTTTACTCACTTTGCTTTCTCTTCAGAGTAAATTTCAGTAATTCAAACCTATGCAAGACTTTAAAAAGAAATGTTGTATTTGAAGAGGAAACAAGCTATCTTAAGTATTTCTGCAACTTGCACACAGAGAAAGTCATCGATGCATTGTTTAACCTCAGTAATACTGAGAAAGTTAAAGCTTTTATATAAATGAATTAAATCAGATAATCTTTGCAAATTCACCTTTAAAGTTATGATGGGAATAGAGGAAACACGGATATCCAGCATCAGGTGTAATTGTGTAACTGAAGAAGAGTGACTCCCTAACTGCTATCAAAAAAAAAAAAAAAAAAANTATGCCATGACTCACAGGGACAAAAAAAAAAGGAAAAAAGAAAAAAAGGCCTGTCTGACATCATTTCCCTACCTGTGAGCCTTTAAAAGCGACACAAAACCAAGAATATCCTGCAGATTAAAACATTTTGAAATAAATATTCAATTATATACAAGTTATGACATAAGTAATCACTATTATAATTAGTACAGGGCTATTCTAAAGGAGATCTGGGACGGGGTATTGGAGAAATTTGTATCTGCTGTTCAAATTTATAATCACTATAAAGACTTGAAATTATTGAAGATACCATAGTTTACATTAAATCTGCTCACCTAAATATGTTATTATAAAGGTAGTAGTTTAAGCAAACAAAAACGTCCTAAGATTTGCTCTAGCCTGGCATTCCTGTATTAGCCCTACAGGATGAAACTATATTATATACAACACTGAAAAAACTTTGGTGTAGCAAAACACCCAACTATTTTAGAAATAGTTCTAAATAGTAGTTCTTCTTTTCCAGAAATAAACCTATTAAGAAAGGAAGAAAAGGTGGCATTGGAATCAATTAAAGAATATACTTTAATGGACTAATTGAAAAGTTGCAAGTTTGTTTTCAACAATCTTAGGAAAAAGGAAATATGGAAAACTCTAAGTCCTTGCTGCTTAGAGTTACATACGGTTTTATAAGTGAAAGAACTAATCCAAGGTAGATCTTAAGTTCAGTGTAACAAATGTGAATATCATTAATCATCTGTATTTGGTTCCACAGCATAATAATTTATAACCCATTTCCTTCAGAAAGGCGCTCTCTTATGTTCAGTTTAACAAATGTGAAAATCATTAATCATCTGTATTTGGTTCCACAGCATAATAATTTATAACCCATTTCCTTCAGAAAGGCGCCCCACAAATTCCTTCTGCCTGTGCTTAAAATCTTAATTCTGAGAAACACCCAAAGACAGGAAATAATGAACATGTCTGCAGACTCACACACTGTATCAAATTCTTCATCAAGAGTAAAGAAATCTGAATGTTCCAGCCCCTTAGAATACTTATGCACCTTGGGAACTCAGTTAACTGCCTTTGCCTTCCTTTCCAAAGCTGATGGAGACATCAGTATACACACATGCTTTAGGCATTTTAAGGCTTATTAAATGCTCATGTTGGTATCACAGAATTAACAAGCTTTAAAATTTAGCAGCAAATTCCACTGAAAATTTATAAAGGCCAAACATGGCCTAATTGCTGTTCTTAGTTGTATATTAGATATACAGGAAGTTTAACTTGTATTTTTATTATTATTTAAAATTACTCTGGCAAAATTTCATACTTCTACAACTCATTGAAGAGAGCTGATAAAAATTCTCCTTTGTATACTAAATTGAAATAAGCAACTCTACTGTGTAACTGCAAACATTTAATATTCAGTATAACAATTTATATAGTAATTTAATAATTGGACTAAAGCGATCATCATTAAAAAAATTTAAATCCTTCTATATCACAGTAGGTGTCAGTGTATGCTTTTTTGATAAATCATACATGCAATGGCTTGAGAAGGTTCTTTTGGTTCTGACCTGGCTTAGCAGTAACTCAGTAGACTGGCAATAAGCAAATTGACTTCTATGTGTCCTGGGAATGCCATGCTTTAAGATAAACCTAATTTTCTAGTTTTGGAATTGTTTTTCACTCTATCAGAAACATGCCTACAAAGAACATGCATGGAAACAGAGCTAGTGCAAAACTTAGAGCCGTATCAGTAGGACATGGCTCCAAAAATATTTTATGCATTTGTACTGCCTATATGGGTAGGTACTATTATACTTGCCCATTTATGAATAACAGGAATAAATAACACAAGTGATCCAATTATTGAAACCAGAAGAAAAGCCCATAAGAACATTCGATCAAGCACCTGAGCAATGTATTTCCAGTCTTCAACAACCTGAAACACAAAGAGCACAAGACTTGGTCAGTGTGTGCAAGAACAGGTAAAAACACAGTACCAAATCCTGCAATTCTTAGTTCTTTCAAAGTACATTTTTTTCAACCATGTCCAGATGATAACCCTCTTGAACAACATTTTATAATTACACTGTGAGGTAGAACAGAAGCAAACTTTCCTCTGTGAAGATTGATAAGCTATGTAGATTTTGATGCAGAAACTGACCCTGACAAGTACCAAACATCCTCACCTACAGAGAGGAGACTTGTCTGCCATTTTCTGACATACTGCAGGATTCATGGCACATGACATCATAAAGTGGAACTCCCAAGCAGGAGTTGGAAGCAAAAGTTGTAAAAAAAACCCCAACCAATCAACAACACCAACCCACAACAAAAAACTAACTGGAAAACCAAAACCAAACCTCCCCAAATAGTAATAATAGAAAAAAATTTTAAAATTGTTTGTATTACAAACAATTGCTGAAAGCTGCAAAATTACTGCTGCACAGAACTATACACGGGGGAGAATACTCAATAGATTCAAGACTACTTTCCTTTTTGATAAAATTATTCATATCTATACAAAGTTTTGCAAGTATTTCAGATATAATTCTGCAAGCAAGTTAAAACCCTGCCAAACAATTGTCGTGGATTTGAACTGGAGCTATCCACATTTCCCCAGCCAAATGCTTCCTAAGATGTAAGGCTACACTAGCACTAGCTGTCTAGTGTTTATTAACAAGTTTTGCAATTAAAGCTTGCATTCTCTGGAGCCCAGTAATAATAAAACAAGTGAATCCCCAGTCAGCTGTACATTAATTTCCAAGGTTTACAGTCACAACAACATTACACTTGAAAAACAAAATACTTACCAGTTGTCACTCACAGTCAACGCTTAATTTACAGGAAATTTTGTATTTAATAGCAAACTATTCTATGTCTGTTGTTCATACAATGCAGGGCTATTAGATGCTGCTTTAACAGTGCAGCAGATACATTTATTAAAAATCTAGGCCACATCCCTTGTGACAATGGCAGAACCAAGTCCTGAAAAGGCACATTAGGGGAGGCACATTACTCCTAGTCTGGTATGGGAGAACACACTCTCAGCAACCAGGGCCTTCTGAAGACAGCAATTCCCATGTAGTCTGAAAGAACCTCAGGCTTTGCCATCAGAAACAGACAGTACACAGCAAAATTCTGTATTTCTACACAGTTCTACACTAGACTGGGAACAGCATTTAAGTCTCTGATGTACCAATAGTGCTAGCTGAAAAAGCAAGTAAAGAAAACAGATTTGTAATGCTCTTACACAAATGCTGTAAACATTCATTAAGGATAATTCAGAGTCCAAATGCACAGACTGAAAAAAAGCCTCTGACATCTTTTGATATAACTTAGAGACAAATAATAGTAAGGGTAGAAGAGAACACTTACGAAATCACTGAGTCCGTGTTTGATCTCAGGACAAAATGACCAACATATGGCTGTAGCTTGTATTTAAACTAATACATGTAAGTTAGAGCACTTATTTGGAATTGAAAGCTGCAAGATAAGTCTTGACAGTATTTATTGGAAAATATAAGGCACAGGCTTTTGTCACGATGGCCTTCAGGTACAACATTAAAGTGAAAAAGAGCTCCTTCTCTCATCATCTCAGCTGTAGGGAACAGTTACAGTACATGCTCTTCTCACAGACAAGTGTCTCACAATGCGTAACGAATGACAAGAACTTACTTCTAGAGGAAAGCAAAAGACTTTTAAAGACCCCAAATACTGTACTGTATCAGCCAAATATTCTTGGTATTGTACCATATTAGCACTTCTTTCCAGTGGAAACAACTACACAGCTTTCAGTGAAGTACAAAAGCTGGAGATCCACAGCACATCTTTAATATGCAACTGCACAGTAAAGCACTACCTGGTTTCCTAATTTCCACTTGTATGAAATCAGTGCAGCAGGACTAACACACCCACCTCGCGAACTTCATTCTCCTTCATAACGTGTCTTGTAATGTAGCGGATAGAATCCAGAGCTGCTTCCAAGGTGTTCCTGGATGATTCTGATCCATTCATATTTGCTGTCTCCTCCTTCTGAGCAAAGTACCTATCGACATGGCTTCTCATGCAAAGCAGCTTGGGCAGTTTGTGAAGAAATATCTTGCGAACCCAGGGGGCCATGGCATTGTGTGTGGACGAGGAGCGGTGGTGGATGTTGATAGCAAAGACAGTTATCACAATGGACAAGGTCACGAATATCATCGTAAACACCAAGTACTCGCCTATCAGTGGGATAACTTTAGAAGACGATGGAATAATTTCTTCAATAACAAGAAGAAAGACAGTCAAAGACACCAGTACTGAAGTGCAAAGTGAAATTTTTTCACCTTCATTTGAAGGAAGATAGAAGACAAGGACAGTTAGAAATGAAAGCCCAATACAAGGAATAATGAGAAACAAAGTGTAAAAAAGTGGCAAACGTCTAATTATAAATGAATACGTCACAAAAGGATACCAGCAGCATCCATCAGTCCTGTTTCCTTTGCTCCCTGTTGCAGTCACTATTTCCCATTCTCCATTATCAAAAAAATCTCTTTTGTCAACATCATAATCTTCAAGAATTAGATCAACCTGTGAGCCATCATAAGTCCAGGAACCAAATTTCATTGAGCAGTTTTGAAGGTCAAAGGGGAAGAACGTTACATCAATAGTACAAGAACTTTTGTAGTTTGCTGGTGGAGTCCAAGCAATGGTGCCATCATATTTTACCACCGTTTTTGTAGATGTTCCCTCAAAACGTCCATCTGCACTGAAAGAAGAGAGATAAATGCATGCAATTACAACGGGATGTGGGGGTGTATTTAAATAAGAAATTACGCTTTGTTATTGTCATTTCAGCTGTTTATCCCTTGATAGCCAAAATTTTGTATTGTCTTCATAGTCAACTTTTTCCCTCAAATCTGAATCTCACATAGGTAAACAGCTTTGGAAGACTGAAGAGCATTTTCAAGCCCTGAAAAGATCTGTGCAACTTTCCATGGTCCCAATGACTTATGAAAGGATAGTAAAAATCCTGATCTTTAAGAGCATGACCCAGCTCTGGTGTTTCTGTTAGTAATACAGAATAAGTACTTTTAAATTTGGCCAAATCACAATTATTGAAGAAAGAGTCATGAAACAGGTAAAATAATACTTGCGTCCAAACTTGAATTTACAATCACTGCAACAGCCTTTTACCCTGACTCAACAAGTCAGGAAATGTAAAAGCATTGTGTGTGCACCTGAATTGTGCAGAAGGGTTAATTCAAAAGTTATTGTTTCTGAGATCTGTTAATTTTCAAAAGAAAAAAACCAAAACCAACCCAAAACCAAGATAATGCCCCCCTTACAGTTAAATGTACCTGACTTTAATTCCATGCTGAATATGACCTACAACAGCATAAATTAGCTGTTTCCCTCCCATCACTCTACACTATTTGAACCTAGCACTGCGCAACACACTTTTTTCTAATTAAGAAAAAGGTTTACACAACAAAATGGAAATAACCTTTACAAAGGGACTAGAAATTCCATTCAGAAGTAAAGCAAAACATCTGAGCATTTAACATGGCAACAAAGTCCATTTGCATTCAGAGGCAAATTCTTCCACAGATTCTTCGCCCACTAAATGTACACGTCATGTCCATCCAATGAGCCTCCCAGAAGCAGTTTGGCCAGTGAAGTTAAAAAGTAAATGCATTTTGTATGAAAAGATTCAAATCTTACTTGTCATACAGCACGATATCTGGAATCCAAATAGAATCTGAAGGGACACGGATAGATGTTATTCCAGCATAGTCTTCAGGATTCCACCTTAATTTGACATCTATCCACTCCTGTGGATATGTGAGATGTAAAAATCGTTATTACTGGGAAGTGGATTGAAGCAGGGTGATACCAGATGAAAACAGATGATAAGGCAATTAAAAACAATCAAACAGGTTTCTAAAATTTGCATGAAACAATGAATTTGCTGAACAGACATGTAGTTACCTCACTCAGTATTTGTTTTCTGTTGTAAGAGCTACTTGACAATGTTTCTGTACAGAACTTAAGATATGATGTTCCTTTTTCAGAGCATGTATTTATAAGTAAGAGCTATTATAATGTAATTTAATTGCATAAATTAAATTTGAAAAAAGCCTGTTCTGGATGAATACCAATGACTGGAAGCTAATCAGAAGCAATTTAGACATTTTCATTATACAAAAAACCCCATCACGCTCCAACTCTAAAAACTGGTTCAGCTTCAAGAAGATCTGCAGAAAGTATTAAAGAGGGCACAAAGTATCATCAACCCACATGGCCATCTCATATTTGCTGAGTAGCCTCAACATTCTCCTAAAAATAAAAACTTGGCCAAAAATTACAGTTACTGGAAAAGAAGGGAATGGGAAGCAAAAGGGAAAAAAAAATCAAATAAACAAACAAACAGAAAGGAATTAGCCCAAACAAAAATAATTCCATAAGCTAGTAAGTATAACCAGCATCTGCAAAGATTCTTCTCAGTCGAATCAAGAACGATTTGTGAACAGCATTACCTGAGTAAATAGTGGCAATTATGTTTAGCACTGGACTCTTACAATTACAAAGCTTGAGGCTTTTTCCTGCCCAAACCCAAATATTCTTAAGAGGAAAAAGTATTTCCTTCTAGCAAGTAACTTTGAAACTGGAATTCTTCAGTAATATATATCCAGTAATTTCAAATATCCCCCAGGAAAAAGACCTAAAAACTATTATACAGAAGAATACACCAACCATACTTTTCTTAATAAAGCTTTTGAATGAAAACTCTTGTACTGAAGCAGCAATTTATGGTTGGATATATACACCTTGGTATATTAAATAGCCATGCAATGCCACATCAGATTTCTTTTAATTTGATGAATTTTTATTTACCTTGTTGTTACGGTTTTTTTAAGAGGCTTGTAACAATTAATCCTTTAAGGCATTTCCAGGGACATTTTATAAAGATACTATGTGAAATAAAATTTCATGCAAGAACTAAGTTTTTTTGAATATACAATTAACTAGAAAAGCTTCTCCCAAATTTTGATTTGCAGTTATGAAGTTTCAGAATTTTTCATCAGTATTTTATGCATACCTGTTTCAACCATACATTTGTTGTCATCAATTGATTTTTCTCATCCTGTAAAATAAAGCATATATCACAAAAAATAATCTATCCATAGGTAGATCCAAGCTGCTTATCCATAGCTATCCAAAGCTGCTTTAGTTCACAGAGGTCTGTAATTTAAAATACAAAACACACTACTGAAAGCATTCCAATCACTAAGTATGTTTACATGAGAACATCATATATCCATCTACAGGGCATTTTTATTACACAGATAATAATTTAAGATGCTTAATCTATCGTGTTTAAGCTAAAACAGGCACAATTACTTCACATGAAATTATGCTCCTTTTAAAGTTAGTGGAAAAAAAATACAGCTTATTTACTCTACATACCACATCTACTAGCTGAGAGATTGCAAGGCCAAACTTGATTTTTATTGTGTCATTCAAGCGTTCCACTGGACGAACCCATCTTTGATAGTCTTCAAATAAATGCTTAAACAAACGGTCTTCACTTTTAGCAATAAAAGAAGGTTCAGATACAGCTATATTAAAGAAAAAGGAATCTATTAACATTGGTTCAAATAAGCAGTGTACGTCTGCATTCTTGTGTCCAAAGAGCTACAGCTATTTTCATGCAGAGTTCAATTTCTCATCTCATCCTCTTCTCTCTAGAAGCATGGCCAAGGTCCTGGAAGTAGAATTTTATAAAGTTACCTGGTTTTATTAGCACCCTCATACCACTATCACACCTCTAAAATTGATGACTCAAGAACATTAAGATAATCTCAGTAGGCAAAAAGCTCCTATATCATTTACCCAATGCCATGCAACTATGGAACTCCTCTAAAACTGAAAGCTGATCTATGAGGGACTGGAGTTCTTCATTCTCAAACAGGGTGGTACTTTTTAAAAACCTACATCCACATTTTAGGTGTCTGTAGTATATTGCATAACTTGCAATCCAGTTTGAAACTTCAGTCTCTTCATGTTTTAATATATTTCTTCAAATGTTTGGGCACATTTATTGTGTATAAATTTTGCTGCACTTGTAGAGCACTTTCCCTCACACTGTTTTGTATCTCAGATGCACATGCCAAACTATTTACCAGTCGACTCTTTACCCATTCCAGTGTTACACTGACTGGAATGCACCTTTCCAGTTCTTTTCCATAGCTCTCAAGGAGTCATTTTGGGGAAGATAGAGAGAGATGGGAGGAAAAAAGGCAAGAGCAGTGTCTAGCTAAGTAATTTGAGTAAGAACAGGTTTCAAAGGTGGTGTGAAAGACCTGAAGAAGCACAAACTACACACATCACCTTGCATGGAAGGGTCTCCAATTTCCAGACATAAGTTAGGATGACCACCAGAAAACACAGACATACGTTCTAGATAAAGATTTTTACTACTTACCAATGAGATTTAAACTGAAATTACTGCCAAAAAAAGACCTAGCAACTATTATCATCAGTCTAAGGGACAGCATAAACAAAAGAAAGGAGCTCACCACCATCTCTTTTTAATGCAGACTTAAATTATTATGCCATTACATAAATCTGTGGCACGACCTCTCTAGAAATCATGTGGTCACTAACAGCATCCATCTAAAAAAAGATATATCAGAAGCAGAAGAGCACCAGAGAATGTCATAAACAGATTAAAACCAGAGACAGTCATCCATACAAGGAGAGATTTAAAAGATTAACATTACTTTGTTTGAAGAGGAGGTGAATTTAGTCAACATAACAGAAGTAGATCAACTAGGAACGATACAAGCAGAAAAATCGCTGGTGGTATTTACTCTTGCGCATAAAAGAAGCTAAAGGAAACAAAGTATCAATTAAAGGCAGCATAAATAACGTCTACTCGAAGTTCATCACCATCAACACTCCGTAAATCAGCGATTCATAGACACTGAAGAGGACTAGGATTTCAGAATTGCCTGGGATGACTCCACTGTATGTCAGGTAGTGTCATACCTGCATAGGGTATCAGCTCTCATTCCCACAAACTTGCAAAAGCTACCTCAGACTGTGACCAACAGCTCCACGACTTGGCATCTGTGGCAGAGGCTTGGCTGACACCACCCAAGCCATTCATCTGAACTGACCTAACCCAGTTCCATGTGACTGCAGCCAGTGCAGCCTAGGCAGATTAAGATGGGCAGCCTAAGTTTTAGGTCTCCTTCCATTCATCCACTGTGACAGCAGTGGATTTCTGCTGTGCTGCAAAAGGCTTCATGGACAGGCCCTTTGGATGAAACACCCAAAGCACAGCAGAGCCCAAAATGCAGTTCCCTGCCTGTGGCACTGCAGGTGTGGGGCAGTCCAGTAGAATTATTACTTTACACACTAGCAGGATTTCTCTGAAGTGTCATAGTAGCAGCAAAAGCAGAATGTAGCTTAAGAAATAGGATCAGCAAAGTGGCAGCAGCAGGACCCCTTTTTCCTACAAATCTTACCCTTACACTAACGTGCTGCTGAATGGTTCTTACTGCGGGCCAAATCAACATTTGGGGTTTAAGACAGGTCACCCTTCTGTTTCAAAATACAAATCTTTCTGTTTAGAGTGCATTTCATTAGCTCACAAACCTGCTGTTCTTTGAGATATATTATTTGTACATGTTCTACAGTTTGACACATCTCCATTTCAAGATTGTTGACTTGTGGGATGTGCAAAGAACTGATGGGCAACGTATACCGTACCACTGAGATAGCTCAAGTGGATCCAGGAAAACTCACAAGACGTAAGAATTGCTGCCAAAAAGGACCCAGCAACAGAATGTTGCACACGTACAAGTTACCTTGTAAATGTACAAGTGCCAAAAATATATTTAACTGGTTCAGTATATCCTCATTAGCCAAGGTTTCTTTCTTATTTGTAACTACACCCAGAGTTGCCAAGACCTACATTTTACAGACATCCAAAAGAATGCTTCATGAAGACACAACTTAATTTCTCTGTTTCTATATCCTTATTTCCTGAATTATGAAGGGTTTTGTGTACATTTCAGCCTAATATTTCATAAATACTTGATTTTTATATTAGCATTAATTACATTTCCCTCATCCAGTTACAACTCTCAACTGAATTTTTCATACAATTTAAGACTGACTATGCGGCTGGATATTATCTCTCCATTAATTGACCTTGAAGCAATGCAGAGGCAAAGTTGCACTTTCACCATTTCTGTGTTCCTGTAAGATGACCTCCTGTGCAACGATACAGCATCTTCAGGGTACATGTTGTTTCCAGATTCAGCTTCTCTTAAAATGCAGCACCTCCTCTGCTATGCTAAAAGGGAACACGTTCCTTTACTGCTTTTATACACTTACAGATTATTTTTCAAACATTTTATACTCAGACCGATAGTATACTCACAGATACATTACAATGACTATTATTAACTAACAATATAGTTCAAGTCTTTCTTTCTTTTCTGATCACAGATGTATCCACACTTTTTCAATATTTCTAGTTTATTCTGTTTATTAATATGCTGGGGCAAACTGGTCTGTAAAAGACATCTTAAAGGAGAACTCCTTGAGGAGGCTGGGAATGGTAACAGTATATTAAGACTTGGCAAAAATAAAACAAGTAATGACTCCTACCTTGTACATTTTATTTAATAGGGCCATTCAAATAATTGGTTACACAGACTGCATATGTTTAATTTCTCTTTTCCACGTATCTATGATTTTAGTAGATTACAACAAGGGCTGTGATTCTTAGTTACTCCTTGTATTAACATCAATTTAAAAAAATGTGAAGAGCTGGTGACAAGTGGAAAAAATGTAAAGAGAAGAAAACAGGTAAAACAGTTTTAGTGGCTTAAGGCAGCACACTAGCTACACTGGTTGGAGAAAAACAGAAAGAGGTTAAAACCCATGACTAGCAAGGTTAGCAAACAAACAACTCAGAGTACAATCTCATCCTAAATCAGATGGCAAGAGATTATGGAACACTCACCCCCTGCCACTAGCTCAATGTACTAAAAAATACTTAGAAGATCTGTAGCCTTTGAAGGGCAGTTCTAAGCTTGCCTCTATGTCTTCATTTTTACTGAGGCCAGGTAACCTCTGCAGTTTAAATCAAAGGTAGCTCTCTGCACTGTTCAGTGGTAGCTCCCAATCACAATGTTCACTTTATTAATTGCACTTTAAACTCTTCTCACTGCCACTCAGTATGAGCCCATATTAAGCAACAAGAAAATCCCAAAAAACACCACCTAAATCACACAAGATGTTGGATGGCCTAAATTTTAATTCTGCACAAAGGAGACAAATGTTTATGCACAAAGCAGACTAATGATTCGAAATTTTTTAAACTCTGAAGTAGTTAGAGAACACTTTTGACAAAAGGCTAAGTAAAAATTCTAATTAAACATTTGCCCTTGCAAACATTGTATTTAAAAATTCAGTTCTACCATTTCCTCCATAAGCACACTTTTTTATTAAAGTACTTCGGAAGAACTATTTAGAAAATAGGATGAAGCATTACATGGGCCTCAGATGCATGACTACTATGATGAAACATGTACATGTCTATTTATCTTGTTAACATTCTCAAGCCAAAATTTTGCATGGGCTGCTAATGGCAGACTTTTTAAATGCTGCAGATGATAAACAAAAGATGGGTTTTACAAAAGAATAACACTTTTGTAATTTACTGTACCATTATGGGATCAAATTTCCTAGCATCTTAATATGATTTAGCAACATTATTCCTTTTATAAGAATTACCAGTGAAATACTTAGTGGTACAGCTTGATCTCAGACATATTTTCATAAATCTTTGTTTTTAAATAGGAGAACATCACAGTCCATGTTCCTCCAAATAATAAGCTTTCTTTGAACTCTGTATTCCCCTGCACTTCCTCAGATAAAGTGTCTAAGAGCCAGACTGGGATTGCAGGTGTAACACTGGTCCTTACACATTAAACAGTGCAGCTCAAAGCATGTTCTAATTCAAACAGTGTAGCTCAAAGCATTCTCTAATTCAAACAGTGTAGCTCAAAGCATTTTCTAATCGACAGAGTTGAGTGTTAATGATTTCAGGTTTTCTTTGCATCACTACTGGGGGTGGTTTCAGAGGAGGCCCATGGGGAAAGGGAAAGGGTCACTTTTCAGACATGTAATGTTAAGATGTAGATTCAGAAGTCATATATATTACTAATGCATGTTTATAATCATAAACCACTATAGCAAAAAAACCCCACTACTAAGGACAATAAACAATGCAAAATATCCATACTTTGTAGTTAACATTATATTCTTTAACCCTGGGCTATCATAACACAGACTATTATCCACAGATCTAACTGCTACATACTACAACTAATAATTTGCTTAGAAATCTGGAAGGTGAATGAATATATACAGTACACCTGCCTTCAGTACTCTAGTATATTTATGATCTCCCACCATTATTTCATTAGGTAGAAAAGACAGGTACTGTATTAAATTGAGGTTTTATTTTTATTCTGATTCCCCTGCCCCTTTGAAAAGGATCATGAGTCATACTTCCTGCATGGTCTTTAATTTTTTGGCCTACTTTTCCTTCTATGCATTAGCAATTGCCAAGAATCCAATCACCAACAGTCAAGCGTTTAATTAACAGCAAGCATTTAGAAAGATCACAATCATCCTAACTAGGATGTCTGTAAGTCAAAGCAGCAATACTAGCACTATTCCATTTACTGAACAGAAGTCAGACAAGCTAACTATTACATTCTGAACTTCCCAGAACTATCTTTTCCTCCCCTGTTTAAAAAATAAAGGCAAACCCCATCACCACGCCTACAAGCATGGAAAAGGTGGCTTTAAAGTTACTGGGAGGATTTGTGCCTTCTCTCTTACCTAGCACATCAGCCTTCAGCCAGCCAGCAGCAAAATAAAATGGCATATACTGCACATGAAACTATGAGGAATTTTGAACTGTCATATTGCTTAGTACTTACCAATACGCACAGAGTGACAAGAGCTGCTCACAGAAGGCAGGGAAAGTGTTTCTTACATTTAACTCAAATTTAAAAGGTTAAAGTTACAACTCAATAGTTGTAAAGGAGAATGAAACTATCCCCTAAGAGCTTAGCAACAAGGTATAATTATGGCACGTATTTCTGAATACATTTACAAGTTCGATTAGTAACTATAATAGGCTGGCATGTAGTTTGTAAGATAACCAAGAAATAGATGTGAACTGACAGTCAGTCTTTGGATTAAGAGCTAATTGGACCACAAACCATTCCTTTCAGAACGCCTGTGCTATGGATTCTAGGGTGAGTACACACCACGTGCCAAACAGCTTCCCGACCTCTCTGCTGACGGGACTGCCAGCAGCAGTGACAGCCACCTGCAGCTGTAACTGCAGCTCTGCGCCGTGCCACAGCCCTCCCTCCCGAGCTCACTGACACACCAGTGTGCTCCACTCAGCTCCCACCGACAGGACCGGGATCCTTCTCCCTGCCCAGCAGCCAGGCCACAGGAAAAGGCTGCCTCATGTCAACCCGCCCTGGGGAAAAATCCTGCCACTCTGAACTCAGGAGGACTTTTCTGTAACAGATCCAGGATTTTGTCGTCTCTCTCTGTACCACTTGTAATCATCGCATCATTTTCACCGATTGCTGACCTGTCGGTAAAGACTGAAGATGGACTGTGAAGTCAGCACCGAGGAATGCTGAAAGCGAGCAGCAAAAAGGGTGTATAGAAGTGCAGATAGCACAAGGAGCACGAGGAAGGACAAGTATGTAGGATGTCATAAGTAGAACCACTTATACGTATAAATTTAGAGGCTGTGTGTCATGGAATTCAGCACAAATCCAAAACATACGTAAATAAGACCTTATGGAAATAAGAAACAGGCCAGGGCTTCTCACAAGCTGCCAGTGCAGCCCCGGGTGCTGCAGACGTTGGGCACTGCCCTCACCTTCTGCCTCAGGAGCATTTTGCCCACTCATCTCCATTCCAGTCTTGGATACACTGGAACATACAACCCTACTGCTCACGGAAATCAGCTACCTTGCTCAAAACCAGATAAAGAGTAGGAGATTTCAAAAGCTATAATATCACACAAACCCCAGGTTTTACCATTCTAAAAAGTGGGAAACTATGCAAGTACTTCCTTCCACAGTTCCTTCTACAAATCAACACAAACATTTCTCCACAAATCCCCCTAAGAATCTCTAAAGAAAGCACAAAATATCTTAAGAGAAAAATCACAAGAAACCCATACAAGCAGGAAGGTTTGCAGCTTCCCGTTGGGTAGGGAGAAGGATTCGAGCCGTTAAACTGAGTGGAAAACACTTGGGTGCATGAACTGCCAAGGAAACACCATCACAGGTCTGCAGCATGGCACATCAGTGCCAGAGGTTGTCGTTAACCTCAACTCCATCTGGGCATTTGAGTCTCACCTCTTAGTTTAAAATTCAGAGCAAGGAACAAAACTTATACTTTGATTGTATTTTAAATCACCAACTATTTTCTCCTGACAATTCAGAGTTATCCAAGATAAAATATTAGTTCACTATTAACTGAAGGAAACACCAAATTAATTTACAAGTACTCTTGTAGCAAATTTCATTTTATTTTAGAAAAAACAAGTTGTGAAAAGAAAATTTTAGCCTCACTATATACGATCAGTTCTCAGTGAAGTCAAAACTGCTAGCTAGTGCCAAAAGGCAAAATTTGGCTTAACCTGACTGCAGGTAATTCCATGCAGTCATATTAATAATATAATGCAACATAATGATTTTGCATCTTCTGTCATGAAGAACACTACTTTTCCAAATGTTGAGACAAAGAATAATCTTTTAAATCATATTCAGCAATAACAGACTGAGTATTTGTAGGCTGAATTAAAACCAAGACGTCAATATAATCAACTTTCCATAAATCATATTTACAATCACTTTTTCAATTTTTGGTTAATATAAAAAAGTCAAATTTATCTATCATTAATTTTCTTTCTGCCTGTAATTATTGCAGTTATGGTTTCAAGACACTGCAAAACTCTCGGCAATGAACTTACAAACTATATAAGTGCAACATTTTGAAACAACTGTTTCTAAATAAATCTGTGGAAGAGCAGTGATTTTGCTCCTTTAATCTTTGTATAATTCTATAAACACTGCAGCTTCACATGCTATTTTACATCCTTCATCTTGGAAAGTCAAATCCTGATTGAATTATGAGACTGCCTCTTTTGAAGTCAAAGAAATAATGCACAACCAAACTAAAGAGAGCTCTGTTACAAATTCTTAAGAGGATTGTTTTCATGTGCAAGCACATCCATATGTGAAATTACAGTTATTAAAATATATTCTGCAAGTTTACCTGTGTACCAGCTGCAGATGCAGAGCACGCACCACAAACCTACAACTGCACCTCCTCTCAAAAAGTGAGCAGAGCAAAAACTGAAAGCTATGGCAGCTGAGATCTTTAAAGCATTATATATATATATACACATTTAGAAAGCGTACGTAGTGTAATGAAATGGGAGGCGTCAAGGCTCATAACGCACCTGAAAAGCCGTGGTTTGGCAAAGACATCTTCCCCCTTGTGCGAGGGGCAGCCCCGGCGGGCCCGTTTGACCGCGCTCTCCGGAGGTCCCGCTCGTTCTCCTGAAGCCCGCGCAGCCCCGCGATCCTCCCTCAGCAGCCACCGCCGGACCCGGCACCAGCCTTACTTTAACCTCGTCCGGGAAAAAGTTGATGGCGCGGAAAACGAAGCTGGTGCGCAGAGACCCCATCCCCGGCAGCGTTTCCCCTCACACGCAAAATCCCGCCTCATTTCCCCTCAGGAGCCGCTCCCGCTGCCCGCGCTCGCAGCCGTGAGGGCACAGCCGGGGAGGGCAGCGGCGGCCTCAGACCCCCGGGCCGCGGTACCACCCGCTCCAACCCCGGCGACCCCGCACAGCGCCAGGAGGGCTCGGAACCCCCGGCTGGCCGTGCCCTCCCCTCCGACACCCTCCTGGCTCCTCACCGGAGCTCCTTTCACCCTTCTCTCCTCTTTCCAGTAGCCCCACCGACCGTCACCCCCCGGGGCCGCCCCGAGCCGCCTTACCCGCGTACGAGGCTCCGGGCTGGCCGAGCAGGGGCGCGCAGAGCCAGGTGAGGAGGAGCAGACAGGGGGGGCGGCCGCGGCGCAGCCGCGCTCCGCGCCCGGCCATGGCTGGGGCACGGCCCCCGCTGCCTCCGAGCCCCGCGGCGCGGACGGGGCGCNNNNCCGGGAGCGGCTCCCGGCGAGGCCGAGCAGGTGCGCGCGGAGCGGGGCCGGGGCCGCTGTCCCGCGCGGCGGCTGCTGCAGCGCCAGCGCCAGGTAACTCCGGCACATCCACCCGGGCAGCGCCTGCTGCGTCCCCACCGTGCTTTTGGGAGGGTGCGAGTGTAAGTGACTCCTAGCGAAAAAAAAAAAAAAACAACTTTTAATTTCCGTTGCGTATTAAACACTCGGTAGGGTTTTCTTCTTTTTTTTTAAAGTTTCTAAATCAGTACGATTTTTAAAAGTTTCTAAATCAGAATATTTTGGAACGTTTAATCTGAAATAGATAAACCGATGCAAGCTAAAAAGACTTAGGATATTTTCACATCTTTAGGTGTATTATAGATATACAACATATATAATAAATACTCTGTACAAAACACCACCTTTTTCTATATCAGATGAATAAAATCTTTTACAAAAGACAACTTTCAACACACAAACTGTGAAATTTAATTAGTGATTTTTCCTAAATCATCCTAATGGAAATGCAGAGTGTACACATTGCCACAAAAAATAGAAGCAGCTGGCATTAATGAATTTTTTACATCTAACATAGTGTTTAATATTTTATAGCGAGAAAAGACTTGGAAAGAAGGGCTAAATGACTTCACAGTGTTAATCAGCTTCTACATTAAAAGTGCTAGATACTGGATTCCTCAGGAAAATGGTCCTTATTTGACTCAAATAATTTTAGCAACTTTATCCTTTTCTAAAAGGAGCGTTACCCAAATAGCAATTTCATTAGCATGTTGTCAATTGTCAAAATTCTTTTATATCAATTGTTCATTTTACAGAAAAACAGCGTATCTCTCAGTGTAAACGGTGAATCTTCTCAATGACCAAAACAGAATAACTGAAGCATTTCAATCCCTTTCTTAATTTTTAAACTCGTGTTTTTCTGTATTATCTTTTCCTGCAGCCATATTTGGGTTGTGCATGTCTATGAAAGACATAATGCAGTCTGTACAAGCACACAAAAAAGGCTGCTTACACTGGAGTTCCTCCCAGCACACTTCTCGTGACAGGCTGTATCGATTTGAATGCTCTGCAGTAGATGTGGTCATTTTATATATTGAGAATCCATTTGTATAGGGCATATCTTCCACAGTCAAAATATTTGTGTAAAGGATGCAGCATGACTCTTATTTTGAAATGCTCAGTGTATATGCAGTGGTCAACTCAAGATTTTATAGTAAATAAAAATACATTTTAGCCCAAAACGGGCCACAAACCCCCACTTTTTTTTTTTTTTTTTTTTTCTTTTTGTGACACTCTGTAGTTCTGAGTGCTTCAAGAATTACTGGGCAATATTTGTACTGAAATTGCAACTCTGTAGTCTTTGATGGAGGCTGGTTCACTAGTGCACTGCACCTGGTGTTCCTAACACGAGGTTATCCGGTAAAATCTGTATTTCTGTGCACTGCAGTAGATGCATTTTAGAGCCATAATGTGTCGCTACCAGTGCTGAACATAGCTGCCACTGGAACGTGCAGGACATAGGAAACTGGTTTTATTACATAACAGTGGATTTGTGTGCAGCTGGGTCCTAACTAGGCAAAACAGATGCTGTAGGATATAAAAGGATTAAACTGTCTGGGTTACATGCCTAGCGTTTTGCTGAATGTTTTATGCAGCATCATCTGGCACATGTTAATTATGTTGTATTATTACTGTTTTAGAAAGCAGGAGTTATAAATAAGTAGCTGTTTTTTCCTTGCTGCTTTGAACTTGGAGCAAAATGTTAATAATGTCAGCAGCATGTTAAGTTTAATATTTATTATTAAGTGAAAGCCTAAACAATTACATGAGTAATGCTGTATTTCAAAGGGCCCTTGTCAGCAGGAGGTGACATCTGAAGGTCCCCACTGAAGTACGCTCTGAGAATCTCCAATAAATTGGCTGATGGCAGCTTTTACTGTGCACTAAAGAGTAGTTTAACTGGAAAGCCAAAAGCCAAATTAAACACTGATAAAAATAGCCAGCTGCTCAGTTCTATTTGTAAAGTAAGAAATATTCTAAGAACTCTGTGAAGCTGAATTTTCTCCAGATTAAAGCCAGTGAAGGGTACTCTTAGATCCAGTAATTTAGTGGGTTTTCATATTGTAGTAGAAATAACTGCAATTAAAACTTGAAAACGAGGACAATTTTTACTGGAGAAGAACTGTAACGGAAAATACTCTTTAAAGAAAATTAAAGACATTTAAATAAGTTTTGGAATCTCATCCAATCTGAAACTACGCAATTTCTCTCATGTATGAAGTATTTGAGTGCACCAACTTCGTGGCCTTACATGTCTTGAATACCTAGCTGTGTCATCTATGTATCACATACAGTCCTGTGGCCTCTGAAACCACTGAACACCTTTCAGTCATTCTATTCATTTTCACAACACAGTGGAGAAGTATTGTTCCTAATTTTAAGGTTATGAACAGAAAGAATAAATAATTACCTTGGAAATCCGTAACAAACCAGAAGCAGCTGTCAAATTTAACATCAGGAGTCTTGTTTTTCATCTTAATTTGGGTGCTTTTGTAACTGACAAGTAAAATATTTGGATGAAGAGGAAAGCATACCTAAAGGAGGTCATATAAGAAGCAGTCTTGGAAGTTAATTTGACTTTATTTGAACAGAACACAGTCACCTAGAAAACAAGCTAACTATTTTTAAACACTGACAGATGCAAGAGACAGCACAGGTAATCACTGGAGAAGCGGTAGTTTCATTATCTCTTAAACTACTTAGAATAACAAACCACATTACAATTTCTTAGGACAATCTATTTGTGAATATTTGCATATTTGCCCTAACAAGTTCTATCATGCACTCAAGTGAGATATAAGCTATCCAGTTTTTTAAATTTACAAACATCATATTATGCAAACAATTTTAAGTAAATACTTTTACCTAATTTGAAAAATCTGTCACCTTCCACAGCACCACATGAAGTTCTTGTTTTAAAATAACATTAAATCCACAGCAATAGCTAAATATTTTAAATACTTATGTAATACACTGTAAACTCTACGTAAACACTACGTACACCAAAAAAACATACAAAGAACAGGAAGATCATTTTGATTAGCAAAGATACCTCAAATGTATCGCCAGAATCATTTTTCTGTTCTTACGACTTATCCCCAAACCACTCCCAGAAAAGGCACAGTTGGCAGTGATTTTTTTTTAATTTTTTTTTTTTTTTTTAACACACAAAACCAGAATCAACACAATAGGCCAATGCAGTCAAACACTGCTCTTATTCCTAGGAAGAACAGGTAAGGAACTTGCATTAGTGTCCGGATGGCTCAGGAAGATTCTAATCATGAAAGATCTCCAGCATCTGCTTACTGCCCTAGGCTCAAATGCAGAAAAGAATCACAAATTAAATTTTGGTTAGGAGAACTTGGCTGTACATCTTGGAAATGACTGCCAGCTAGAGTTACTTGCCTGTTCCAAGGCAGTGCTGAGGCTCAGCTCACAATCAGCTATTAATGGCACTCAGGAGAGATGATGGTTTTTTAAATTAAATTGGTAATTACTGTTCGAAGATTATACTCATAAAGTATTAGACAATACTTCTTCCACTTTGTGCAAACAAAACCTTTAAATAAATAGACCTTTTAAAACTTATCACAATGCTTCAATACATTTATTATTTAAGTCATTCCAACTTTTTATTATTACAGTATCTAAAAAGTTCTCCTTTACCACCAAATGATGCCATGTTTGGCAAAGAAATGGTATTGGTAATTCTTTAAACCAAGATATGCATATATGAGTTATCCCCATTTCGTTAGAAAAAGATGCGTTTAAGAAAAATATTTTAGTAAGTCTATATTCTATCTGCTAATACTTACACTACTACACTAAACAAACTGCCTTTTATGAACTATATACATTGATGAACACAAGCTCAGATGCTCTAACAGTTTCCTAGAAGACAGAAAGCACTGCTGGAATCTCTCACATATTGTTGCAAGTAATCTTTGAGAAGTGAGAAAAAACTCCATTTTGGCATTGCTGCTTTTAGAGCATATTCCAAGTACTTGTATAACCATCATCAGTGATCCAGAAATCTGCAAAAGATGCTGATATATTGCATTCATGGTATCAAAAAATAGAAAGATTGAGCACTGAATTTCTACATAAAAATGGAGCTTGAGGTATTTATACAATCCTTTATAATGGAGATTAAATATTATCCATTGCATGTTGTCTGCAACTGTTCAGGACTTGTTCCATGAAATACCATTCCTGTATTGTTATGTGGAAGACCTACTGTTGCCCAAGGTGTAAATAAAAGTCAGTTGAACTTTCATTAGCTATAAAATTTGAATATTAACAAAGTGCTATCTAAGTTCAGTGCAAAAGACTAAAGCAACTGGTCTGCACCAAGACTTAGAGAATGAGCAAGCAGGTCCTGCAGAGAGCCCTCAGCCTCCCCCCTCTGTACCGAGGCTGCCAGAGTGAGTGCAGGACAACCACACAAGCTGCAGCACAGACATCTCAAGTCAGATTCCTGCCCTCTGTTCTCAACAGTGACTCTTACAGCAGTGAGCTCAAAAATGGGTTTAGTCGAGAGGGAGGGTCATTTCTGGCCATGTTGACAAAGTACATTTTAGTCAAAAATGTCTGAGATGGATTAAAACCAACACAACAGTGTATGGATCCAGTTTCTTTAAACGGTCATATTAAATCCTGTACACATCAGATATCCTTTGGGGTAACAAAACCAAACCAAACCAACCCAACCAACCTACAAGATCAACACAATCCGGGGTGGGCACAAATGGGCTGGATCACCACTGTCATAGCTGGAAATTCAGCAAGGCCTCACTTTTAAGCATGTCAGACTTTCTCTTTGCTTTTGATACCTGAATGGGTGCACAGTAATTTTCAGTAACTTGTTTTCATTTCTTTTTTTCACTCCAGATCACTTTTTTTTTTCAGAAGTAGAAGAGGTTTTTGCTAATCTGACAATCACACTTTTTTGCATTCACTATAGGAGCAAGCTGGACAAAAACGACTATAATTTCCAATTCATGCACAATTATGATTTCTTGGTGGTTAACTGGTTAGTTTTCTTGACTGGTGTGTCAGAGAAAGGAACCAAATCCACTGGGGAAGTATCAGCAACACTAACCAAATATAAAACATCTCAGTTTCCTTTCAGGATAAAATGTGAAATAGTCAACATGGCCTAAAATCATGCACTATTTTACTTACCTATTTGTACTTTGACAAGATAAAACATTTTCATGTGGCCTTTGTAAAATGTCCTTCTAGTTTGTGTGAATATAACTAGTGTTGTATGATTAATTCCTTAGAAAACACATGCACTTGTGAAGGCTATGATAAACTGAACACATTTGCTACAGGGCATTTTTAAAACACTACTGCTTGCAAGACCATCAGTTTGACAGAGCCTGCTATAGAACAAAATAGGCCAAAACTAAAACTTGGCATGCCAGCACACTTTAATTCTGTATTTGTGAAATGACTTTTCAAACTTATGAGCTCTTTTCACTACCTTAAAAGGAAAACCCACACATACACACAAAATTCTAACAATTCTAACACCATATTTGTTCTTTACCAACTAGCATATACCTTGTTTTAATGGTTTAAAGCAATTAAATTCCTCAAGACTGTGCATATTCAGGCATTACTGAGGAAATAAAGACACCCATCACTATTCTTCTTAAATTTTATTCCATAATAAAAAATAGAAGATGAAAGAAAGAGAGTTCGAGAATTAAAGCAATTATTGGTCAATGTAAGGAGCAGTAAACTAATTATCTAAATGATGACTAAGGACCTGGTTCATCAAAAGTACTTCTGGGTCCTCCATGGCATAGCTGCAGGCTTCTACAGAACAGAAATCCAGATTATCTTTTGCTGGAGCAGGTCCTTTATTATCTAGAGAACACTTGATTTCATATTCTATTTATCCTTCTCTTTTTGTTCTTTCTCCTTCTTTTCACGTTCAGCTTTTGCTTCCTCCTCCTCATGTTGTTTTATCAATTGTTCCACCTCCTTTTGCTTCAGAACCCTTATTACTGTCTTTCCGTTCTCTCTTGTCAGTGTTGCAATTTCAACTGAAACACATGGAACAGACAGCAGCGTTTAGGCAGAGCAAGCATCAGCAGGGCAAGGTTCGAGATGACAAGTGACAGTGAGGCAGAAGGCTCCAGTCCTCGCTGTGCCACGCAGCCTGGCTGGAGGCAGCCGCCCGCAGTCCCCTCCTGCGGCGCGGCACAGCAGCGGGGTAGCTCCTCTCAGGGTGACACGCAGGCATGTCAGTCCCCAGACTGCAGCCTCGCCTCTGGAGCTGGCCAATAGGAATCATCCTGCACTAAGCTATCTGAATGCCTCTTAGGCTAAGGCTGAGAACTGCTGCATCTTCTAAAAACATTTCTTTGTGACAACTGATACTGCAGTGAGCCACATGTGGAATGTGTGCACTCACTGCTCCCTTTGTTTAAGCAGAGGGTGCTGTCCCCTGGCAGCGAGCACTCACCTTTCTCGGCAGAGAGCTTGCTGACATCCATGGTTTTGTTTAGA
This sequence comes from Cnemophilus loriae, assembly GCA_013397755.1. Taxonomy (NCBI): domain Eukaryota; kingdom Metazoa; phylum Chordata; class Aves; order Passeriformes; family Corvidae; genus Cnemophilus; species Cnemophilus loriae. The sequence continues at coordinate 281,770 of VZTF01008412.1, forward strand.
ACCTTAATGGCCAATGCCAGGGCGGTCTTTAAGGTCATTTCCCCTTCTTTGTAGTCTTGCTTCAGCATTGACACAGCTGCCTGCAAATTTCACAGAAATTAATATGGTGTCTTTGGGCAATCAACCGAACAGTTGGGGTTTTGTCAGATAATACCAACACACGAGTAAACAGCAATATTTCTGCAATTACCTGTAAATGTCTCCTGCACTAATAACCAGCAACTCAGCTTAATTGATACAGTACAATTTACACTTTTACACTTGTCTTCTTGAGAAGAAAAAACCCAGAACTTACAGCGCTATTATTCCCAATGCATGTGGCTTTCCACCCTCCATAATTTCCACTAGGATCACTTTGGTACAGCTGAAATCCATAATGCTTATCCCAGCCAATATAGAGCAATGAAACACCAAAAGGACGTTTTCCTGTTGAAAAAGAAGGCGATTAGCAACCTAAATTTAGTCACAAGATTGGTCATGAATGACAATTATTTTCTTTGATTTCGTTTTTCAGTCTATTCCTGGGAACTAGGATTTAACAGACAGTTCTGCACTTCTGTTGCTTGAGATAAGCATGCCAGCATTTCCTTCTAAGTCGTGGAGTGGGAGGCAGCAGAGGGTTATTCCATTTAACCTTAAGGGCAGCTCATTTGTGTCTCCACAAATTGTAATTTATCATCTCAGGACTTTAAATCAAAATTTAGTATTTCAAGTATGCAGCTTAGCTGTTAAAACATTTAACAGCAGTGTCAAAAGCCAGGTAGTTAAAAAGGTAATTCTCTCTCACTATATATCTGTAAAACAACAGAATCATCAGTTCACATGCTAAGGAACACTACTTACAATATCATTTTCTAACATGTTGCTTGAGCCACAGAAATAGTGCTTTTTTCAAGTGTTACAATATGGATACTCCTACATACAGCCTTGTTTTTGATTCATTGTGCCATTATGCTGGAAGGGCCCAAAATGTTGAAAGGCTGCCTAAACAATTCTCTGCTGGTCTTTTGAAGGCATTCATTAAATGCAAGAGCACTCAAAGCATTCTATGCAATGGGCCAGCATCTCAGCCATCAATTTCCCGAGCAATAAGAAGGAGAAGCCTCAGCAGCAAAAAACAGTAACCATGACTACCCATTTCCCTCTTAAATTAGGCTACTTTTTTTAAGTATAACTTTTTAAGAGAATTCAGTAGAACTGTCCACAGTCTTAGATCCTTCATATTATGTAAGAGAATTGTTCTTGAGACATTTAGTAACACAATGATTCATCACACTCCATTACCTCCAAACTGCGTATAAGCCTGCTTGATATCACAGAGTGCTGTTACTAGCTGTTCACAAGGAATGGGCTCTTGATACTGTAACAAATACCTAATATCAAAGAGGAAAAAAAACAGTTTTCAAAACTTGTTTTGCTGACCGTATCCTGTACAATTTTTAAGAGGAAACAAGTTCCCAAGCTAGAGTCTCTTTGATCTAGCTGTTCTAAATCAATCTACTTTTGATCTACTAAATGCCTGTTCATTCTGATCTAATGCATAAACAGAGCTGAATGTGACAGCACAGGCGAGTAAAACCATGTCAGCTGTCAGCAGACCTACCTCTGTGCAATCAGTCTCAGCTCATTTGTTAGAACATTGGCATCTGAAGTTATTCCTGCAACGCTGCAAGCCATATCCCTGCAAGAAAAGCACACAAATTAACGGAATTCCTGTCAATCTCCACCCAACAGTCACACCTTCATACAGGGGTTCAAGAAGAGCACCTACTGTTGGGCTTTTCTGAGCAAAACTACACAGCTGCCATACAAAACAGGTTCATCAGCTCCTGCCTTTAGGGTACACCAAAAATATCAGTAACCATTTGCTAAGAGCAAAGGTGGACAGCAAAAGTCAGCGAGTCAGTATGTTAATTATACATACAGTTCTGAGAAGAGGGTCATGCCAAGGATGGTTAAGTTCCCAGTGGCTTTATGAGCCATTAGGCACATACAGGTGCCTCTCAGGAGGCCACCTGACACGGCACACCTCAACACTGAAGGAGCCACTCAGATGTGACAGGCCTTCAGTGGGAGTTGCTGGCTGACACGTGGCATCTGTGTAACCGAAACTTTGTGGTCTTGATAGGCCCCTAAGAAAAATAAGCACTTCAATCCTTGATTGTTTTGATGGGTCTTAATTTAGGATCTGTTTAGCTCAATCTGATATGCTAAAACCCTTTCACTACACAAAAAGGATTTGTGAAATTAGGAATTTTCCAAAAGATGGAAGGGCTGTTCTAGGTGACTACTCCAGTTTGCTGTTACATGGCCTCCTTGAAAATCCAGTACTTTGTACCATTCTAGGTGCTTTCAAGATCAACACGGAATGGGAGGCAGACAGGATGGAAAACTGCTTGTGTTTCATGTGCAGCTTCTGTCAAAGATGAAGCTCCACCTCCCTTGCGACAAGAAAGCATAATCCATAAATCTCTCTGCTCTGACGTCACAAATTTAACTTCCAGGAGCTAGAATGGAAATGGTAATAGAAAGATGTTTCATCTCTGCTACAATTGTGGCAAAGAAGCCTAAGGCACGTTTTACCCAGTTATCTTGTTCTTTTCGAGCCACCAAAGTAAAACAGAGATGTGGAAGGTAAGCTGAAATAGCATGGTAATTTTTGTGTGCATTCTTTATTCTACCCCCCAGTGGTATTTTGTAAAATTGAGATTTCCCAGTTTTCTTAACTGCTACAATCCCATTACCTTGTATGGCGTAGTACCAACAAACAGGCTATTCCACCTAGAAAATTGTCCTAGAGATAAAAAAACCAAACCAGCAACACTCCTACTTTAGAAGGGGAACTGCTAAAGTGAACAATGCCAAAACAGTCATACTTGTCTAAAACACAAAAAGATTATTAACATTTCAAATAAAATAAGATCAGGTTATATGCTAATCAGCGCTTTGTTATTAATAACATCATTGGACATTTAATCACCATTTCAACTTACTCATTCAGTTTGTATATCTTCTCTGAGAAAAACACTTCATCAAGAAGCTTGTGAATGTTGCGCCTCTCTGCTGCCAGCAGAACTCCATCGTTTGCTAGAATTCCCAGGCAAGTGCCAGCATGCCCGATGGCCTCCATCGCATACTCAACCTGGTACAGGCGACCTGGGAAAGGATTGAAACTCCTGTCATCAAAAAATGAACTGAACAAGACCAGCTACACAAGCTGACCTAAAGGTACAAGAATCTGACAAGTGCTCATTGTACCATCTACTGTTACCTCTTCAGTCTGTTACCAATCAGTCGTAAATTAATTGGCTGAAAAGGAGGAAGGAGTCAGAGAAGGAAAATAAGGTAATACTGGACACAGCCACTGGGGGGAAAAAATACCCTTCTATTTAAAAAAAAAAAAAAAATTAAAATTTAAAGAACTCTCTGCTGCAGTAGAATGAGCCAAGACAAATTTTCAATAAACAAAGAAAATATTTTATACTGGACTTCTTGAGTTCATCTCATCTAAGAAGTAAGAAAACACGGTTTGTACGTACTTGTTGCAGCATGAGCAAGAATAACAAGGAGAGGCGTGACTGCACCAGCAGGACATTATCCAGTCTCAGGGGATAGTGACAAAATCTAACCATACTCAAACAAGAGATAAACGGTTATTTCAAAAACATGGCAGGTGATATTACTCACTAATGAGACACGGTCTCATTATTGCTTCAGTTAGAATGAATTTGAAAGTGTCCACTTTGGACCTTTGCTGTCCCTACAGAACTGAGTGTGGGTAAGTATGATTTCTGTAATTCATACTCAGACAGAAACATGCTACTAACAACCACCCTTTGTGCAAGTGTTTTGATAGTTTTGAGCAGATAGACAGAACAGTCAGAGTTTATTTGAAAGTATCGGGTTAAAAAATACCTTCCGGAGAAAATATGGTAGTTCGGGAGTCATATCTTCGAGACTGTAAAAGGAACAGCTCAGTAAGTATCACCAGTCTCTTGCCACCACCGCTCTAAAGCCCCTGTGTAACAGACCCAGCCACTCGGTGACCCCGGGCTGGTCACTGCTGCCCGCAGCCCGGCCCCTGCAGCGTGACCGCCACCCGCCGCCCCCGCCCGGGCCGTGACTCGGCAGGACCCGCGGCTCAGCAAAGCCCCGGGGAAGGCGGGTCACTCACCATGGTGCCGGGGACACGCCGCGGGCAGAGGGCCGGCAGGAGAGCACAGGGCACGGGAACCGGGGACCGGCACGGGAACCGGCACCGGGCCTGCAAGAGAGCACGGGGCACGTGAACCGGGAACCCCGGGAACCGGCACCGAGCGCACCCCGGCGCGGCCCTAGGGGGCGCTGCCGCCCGCGCCCGCACTGCACAGTCATCCTCAGCGCGGCACAACGCGAGGGCCGCGCCGCCTCCTGCGAAGCGCAGAGACGCGTCCCGCGCCCAACCGCCCGCCCGCCGCCCATCCCCACTCACGGCGGGCCGGCGGGAACCGATGGGNCCGTGTGAGGGCGGGTGATGGTCACACCGCGGCCCCGGTGTGTGAGGGCAGGTAACAGCTCTGCTCCTGCCGTGTGAGGGCGGGTGATGGTCACACCGCGGCCCCGGTGTGTGAGGGCAGGTAACAGCTCTGCTCCTGCCGTGTGAGGGCGGGTGATGGTCACACCGCGGCCCCGGTGTGTGAGGGCAGGTAACAGCTCTGCTCCTGCCGTGTGAGGGCGGGTGATGGTCACACCGCGGCCCCGGTGTGTGAGGGCAGGTAACAGCTCTGCTCCTGCCGTGTGAGGGCGGGTGATGGTCACACCGCGGCCCCGGTGTGTGAGGGCAGGTAACAGCTCTGCTCCTGCCGTGTGAGGGCGGGTAATGGTCACACCACACCCGTGGCATGAGGGCTGGTAACAGCTCTGCTTCTGCCGTGTGAGGGCAGGTAATGGTCACACCGCACCCCTGGCATGAGGGCGGATAAGGACCCTGCTCCCGCCATGAGGGCGCATACTGGCCACCCAGACTGCCCCCGCTGTGAGGGCGGTACGGCCAGGCCCCTGTGGCCGCCCCGAGGGCCGTGGTGGTTTCCTCTCCCGCTTCTGTCCCGCGGAGATGAGGACGCGCCCCATCCAGCCCAGGCAGCGCCGCCTTTATTGCTTTTATTCAGTCCGCTCAGCCCCAGTACCCCAGCAGCCGCGGACCTACGGGGCAGGTGCGCGGTGCGTGTACGCCTGGGCAGTCTCAAACCACGTCTTCTCCACAGCTTCCTGGCCCACCTCGAACATTGTCATTAAGTGTTTCCAGCCAGTTTTGGCCGTGATTGTGAGGTACTCCTTGTTCTCTGGGTACAGCACAGCCGTGTGGGCGGCGATGATGAGGGACTGTGCAAACCTCCCACTCACCAGGAGGAAGAGGGCACCTCTCTCCTCGGCGGTGAGCGGCACGACGCTCTCAAACCCTGCGAGAACATGTCCCCCAATGCTCAGAGGGTCTGGGCTCTCAATCATCATGTACATGATGGCTATGGCCACCTCAAACACGTAATACCCGTAACTCATGTCGCTAAAGTCCAGGATGCCAGACACTCTGTAGTGGGCATTCTCCAGGGAAGCAGAACTGGAGTCTACTAGAATGTTGTGGTCATTAAGGTCTCCATGATTGATACCTAAACACAGAAGAAACAGAAGCAGTATTTAATAATTATTAAACAGCTGAAACAGCTTTGGGAAGATGCTTGTCAAACTAACACTCAACTCCAAAACCACACTAGTCCCCTGCAGCATCAGGTGCTGCCTTTCACACCTTTACTGCTTCCCCTGAACCTGCGTGGCACTGCCAGATGGGTAAGAAGGAGTGTTACGAGATCTCGCTCCAGGCTGCTGTGACCTGTGATACACTACATGTTTGCAAACACACAAGAGGAGCTTCCAACTACAGAACTGTCACATTATCATCAATATCAATGTCAGTTGAATTCAAAAAAATAGATTAAGTACTTATTTGGGCCTTTATGAAAGGTAGTACTGTACTCCGTATATATTTACTAAGCTGCTATAACAGCATGAAAATCATAACCTTAACTGGGAGCAAACTCATCAGAAAGATAAAGAACTGACCCTGACTGGACAGAACATTCCTCTTGGCTTACTCTGTCCTGTGCACATTCAGCACAGTATTTGTCCACGTCTGGGCTAGGGAAAAGAGATTTAATTTTTTTGCTGTTTTTGTTTTCCTTCTCCACAGACTCAAACCCCTGTAAGAAATTTCTGTGTCTCAGTTCAACATAATTACAATGAGAACAAGATACTCACAGGCTCGGAAACGGCTTAGCTTGGGTATTACTTTGCCTTTAAACTGCTCAATAACTTGCTCCACCACTGCACGGTATTTGTTCTGGCCCAAGGCATAAATGTACTGATCTAGAAGAGGAACATTTGCCAGGTTCCAAATGAACTGACCTCGATGCAGACTTCTTACTGATGGATGCTGGAATTTCTTTGGAAAAAGCACACAGTAATATAGGCCATAAGAAAAAATGCTGACTTTATGATTAAAGGGCTTGATTCAAAACCCCTATTAATTTTAACAGGTTTCTAATAAGACTCACTGAAAAGCACCATGAGTTGGACTGCTGTTTTATATCAAGTAAAAGAATAACCTGCAGAATGATTAAGGCAAGCATCTTAATATCTACATACAGCGTGAATGGTTTTTCCCCATGTTTTAGGTACACAGATTACCTTAAGTCATTTGTCACTTCAGTAATCTAAAATGGCTGTTGACTGTCCACAGGGTGACGTTATGTAGCAACTTCGAGCCTCTGCCAAGGCCAGAGTCCTGCTCCGGCAGAGCTCAGCCTGCACAGCTGGTGCTGCAGAAAGCTGTGGGAGCGCCAGAGACACGAACCCTGCCAGCGTGCTGGGAACCAGGGACACTCTGTGCTTTACAGGTGGGACCTCCGGGGGACAAGCCTGAGGAACAGCTGGTGTGTGATAAATCCTGAGCACCGTAGTTTATGGAGACGCTGACCACGGCTTTATGCTTGTGAAAGTTTGCCTTTGTACATCCAGGCCTCACTACTTTAAACAAACAAGGTCCTTAACCCCTCTCTCACTAGCAAATGGAAGGGATGGTTTGGAAGGTGACATTCCGAGGGGAAAAGTGTCTCTCCCACTGCACACCCCATGCTTATCTTGGACTCCTCAAATGCTTATTAAGGTGATCTCTGGGCCGGATTGGATCAGTGCATAGGGCAAATAAAAAAAACTTTCCACAAGAGTAGCTGGCTTCCTTTTAAGAAAAAAACAACAAAAACTATGCTTGTAATTAAGGCTCTTAAAGATCACTAAATGATAGTGAAAAGAGAACGGTATATGAACAAGTAAAGAACAAGATCGAGCCTAATCCACCTTGGTGGATGATAATCCATATGTTAAGGGAATAAAGAGCCTTTTCCATCAGAATTGCTTCTCTTTAACTACTTCCTCCTTGGCAGGATCAGTCACAGGCGTATTTGGAGACTGGCTTATTTTAATCACATTATAAGAGTGTGACCAGTGTGTCAGAAGGCAACAGTAAGTTATCTTTCCCAACTGAAAAATGCTCCTGTAATTTAAGAATGTAGTTAGTAAAACTGGCAATTCACATTTCATAACTGTCTGAAGCTGGTAGCCTGGACATGAGAAGGAAAGGTTAATGAAAGGTTAATAAATAATGTGAGTTCTTTTATGCATCAAACTTAATTACTGGCTGATTGATCAGCTTTATTACCCTGTGTAACTACAGAGTAAAGACAGAATTTACTTTGCATTAAGACTATCTGAGTGGAAGCCATGCAAATGAGTAGTGTCACTGATCTCTGTTTGTTGGCACAGCTGGCACTATAGGGAGGGTGCCAATGTGAAATGGTCACAGGGCTAATGACGAGGACAAAGTCAGCAAGTTGAAAGAAATTCAAAGTAATAGATCAGCCAGCTGATCTGTTACACAAAAATCCTTTAAAACGAGCTTGGCATTCTTCTAATTCGAGCACCCTAGGGTTCATTCTCCTTTATTTGCCAGGTTGGAAACACTAAGAGGTGGGCTTTGCATAAGTAAAGCACTCGTTATCTTCCTGTTCATGGTACAGAAATGCATTGCAGAAGGATCACCAGTACCATGTCACTTGTCGTGTACTTGGGGAAAGGCTTTAGCAGTGGCCAGCTTGGAGGCTGGCACCTGAGCCATGAGTCAAACTGACATCTGCAGTCACCAGCTTGCATTTTGCAGGTCAGAAAAGCAGGCAGCAAGCATGTGAGCAAATGCTGAAGAGACGCTGATGAAGAGAGAAGGGTGAGGCTGAAGCATGAGAACTCACCTCTGAGAGCACTTTATCCACGCTGGCAGCGAGCCTCCCGATCTCGTACAGAATCTGAGCATTGGTACCGATTTTTGCTACTGGTGTACCTGGCAGGTAAGTCAGCAGTCTGACCATGTACTTCTTGCTCCCAGCTCTAGCACCTGACAAGGAGAGATGCAGTCAGTCACTCCGATATGTGCTACTGAGTGTTAGTTAATGCAAGAGGCAAAAAAGGTGTATTCCAGTGCAGAAGTTGTCAGATGTAGTTCACAACAGATTTCATGCAAAGATTTGATTTACCAGAATGTTGTATAATAATGTACGAACCTTAACACACTTACAAACTCTATGCTGGATTTTTAGTCCTTGTGCCTGGACCCAAGTCAGCACCAAGAAGGGTTCCTCCAGTGCCCGCACACACCCACGTAAAGTTTTGCAGCAGAACAGGTCTCAGGAATCCCAAATATTGTATGGAAGTTACAGTGACAGTAAAAGCTAAATGCCAACACAATTTTTCTTCCAAACACTGTTAAAGCAATTTATTCTGGCTTCAGAGATGGGCTAGAACTGTGTTTTACACCACTCAGCAGGCAAATAATGTTAAGCACCACATAGTCAATGAGGCTTTTTTAACTTCTCCTGTGCATCTGTGACACAGATAAATGTTTTCTCCAATTCCTTAAGCTGAAGTGTTTTCCTAAGTGTTTTCCTAGTTAATTATTACTCTCTCTGAGTTGCTTTGCTTGTGGTATTTGAAGTTTGGACTATTATGGCTGGAATACAGGTCACCTGATGCATATCCCTACTATTCCAACACAAGCCTCGAGTTCCTCTTTAGCATGTACATGGTGTGCCATACAGCGAGCTACTGCCGAGCTAAGGGTGACAGTGGGGCAGCACGGGTGCCCACAGTGGCTCACCTCCCGACTCCAGAGACATTATGTTGCCATCTTTGGTGAGATAAGGAGTGGCCGAAGGGAAGCCTTCAGCACTGAGGAACATCATGGCCTGGGTCTGCGCTTCGATGAGCTCAGGCTTCTGGCTGTCTTCTGAGTTGGTGATTTTGAGGACATACTCATCAGCACCTTCAGCTGAGACACGCACGTGGAAGTTCTGATCGTCATAGCTGGGGAGTGACCTGATCCAGGACACCTTCAATCCAAACACCCTGTCAACCAGTTCAGCTGCCTCTCTCTCACCAAGTGCGGGTTTGATCAAGGTCTGCGGTTGACACTCATTTCCAGAAGACATTGCGTCTCTAGGAGAAAAAGAAAAGCTGGATGATCTGATATGATTCTGACATCAGAAGCTGTAATTACCGCAACAAAATTATTCAGCTACTGGAGAAGAATTTCCTACATTTATTAAACAAGCAAAGAAAATCAACCCCCCGTGCCAGGCTGCGTTTCTTACATCATAGCTTATCAAATACTTAGGCTGCAGCCCCTCCAAAGAAAGACTGCTAGAGAGATGCACTCAATCTGTTCAGAATAGTAGACACGAAGAGCTTATTAACCAAGCTTTTATTAGCTCATTTCTAGCAGCAGCCTAATCTGGTATTGTTGATAGCTAGGAGTGACTCCCTAAGGAACAAAGTTGCCGAATCCCTGATCAGGAAGTCTTCAATTCGTGCCTGCAAAAGGCAAGAAGTATTTTAGTAAATCATAACGTTAAAGCAGATTAAATCTTTCCGCTTGGTCACGGCCTTCCAAATTCCTGTGATAAGAAAGGCAGCACAAACCTGCAGGCGCTCGCTCGTCTGTCGCCCGCCCAGCTGCAGGACTCTCCAGCCTCCCCAGACGAGCAACCCTTGGACTCGGGAGGAGCCGCGCCAACCTTTGCCCAGCCCGGCGAGGCCGGGGAGCTGCCTGGAACACAGGCAGGAAGCNGCACCGCCCGGCCGCGGGCAGCCGCGCCGGAGCCTCCCCGCGGCGCAGGAGCGCAGCCCCGGGGCGCGGGCTTTGTTTTCCGACAGCACGACAGAGGAGGAAAGCTACGGCTTCCTGTCACAAAGGCAGAACACTTAAAAAACCCCGCGCCCACAGCGAGCAGGAGGGAAGACATGCGTTTTATTCTTTTGTTTAAACCCTTTTATCAGCACACCGGGTCAAAATCTCTGCCAAATGCTTAGACTGAAGACCACTTATATAAATATATGTAACAAACCTGAGGCGTCTTGCTCAGGATGCCATTTAGACTGTCCCAGAAAAAATTTTGACTGGGACAATGGGTCCAGTCCCTGGAAAATTTTACACAGTGAAAATAATGACAAACCTCAAGATTAATAGAGAAATCTCTTCTGAAACTTCTAATAAAAAAAAGTAATCTGCCATAGTTGACATCCTGCTATGGCAGAATTAGGAACGTAAAGAAAAAGGAATTTAGGAAAGCCATGCTGAAAAAACCCCAAGAAACCAGCACCCCTCACCCCACCCCCCCCAAACCCAAACATCACCTAAAGCATCTTGGTTTTAAGTAAATCAGTTAAGAATCCTCTATCACAAAATTTCTGTATTGTTTGTAATATGAAGGACACAAAATTGAAAACATTATCTTAATCAAATATTTATTTTAGTCCGTAGCAATGGTGAACAAAGACACACAGACCTTCTTGCTTGTCTCCAAGAAAACCGCTTATTCAAAGCAACAAAGGGCTTTTATACCTTTCTCAAGCACCGTATTTCGTTACAGGGTAGTGACCTATCCCACGTTGCCATGTCAGCACACACGCCCTCTCAGTGCCCTTCTATGGGGTGATCACGCCCGTCAGCTACCGGCGGGCTCCTTCTCGGAGGGTCCCACCACGTTCCCGGAGGGTCCCGCCACGCGGCTGCCCCAAGGACAAGGCCGGACAAGCCTCTCTGAGGGGCCACGCGGTCCTTTGTTCTTTGTGCTGCCGTGTGCTCCTGCAGGCGCGCCCCACACCCCGCAACTCCATCCCATCTCTCCCCACATTAGTCAAATAGGGAATTTAGAAAAGGGAGACTGTTTCCCCAAGAAACAATTTTTTTTCTCTCCAATTTCGGAACAGATGTTAATAAAAGTAATTGACCAACTCTCCTCACTAGAAATCATGAAATTAAGGTTTCTTTCAAGAAGAAAAGAGCTCTGTAAAATATTTAGGGTTCCCTCTCCTGCTTTCTGAGCCCCTGAAGCTTCAGCTCATTGGAACAAGATCGATACAGCAGGAAAGCTTCTTGCTGTGCTTTGACATCGTTGGTTACAGAAATGTACTTCTGCTCTCTGCAAACAAGATTACAACTCACTTTGCAGATCTGTACTCGTTACTCTCGCTTCACTTGCCAGACTGGAGTGCAAAACTGAAGACCTATGAACTTCTGTGCTTCTCCTGCCTGGTACTGTGGGGCAAGCTCACTGTGGTTGTGAGGCAAGGCAGAGTTTGAAGGTTGGCCCTTGGCCTGTCTTAGTATCTGTAGAAAGATAGACTTGAATAATTTAGCATCCATGTGTTGAGCTCCAGTCTAATGCCTGAGCTGAAAGTGAGGGTTGAAGCAGGTCAGTGTTGGACATCCCCAAATCACTTCTGAGGATCTTGTCAGAGTTGTAGCCTTGGCCAACAGCTTGCTTTAATACAGGATTTCATCTGGATTCTAAATTAGACATTTTTCAGAAGGGAAAGAAAAGGTTATTCAAAAAACATTTGGAGTAGCATGCAGAGTGGTGCCTGAGCACAGCTAACCCAGAGAACATCCTTCTACACCAGCTGAGCACACTTTGTGCTTCGTGAGCCCACATCAGACACTCCTAACAAGGAAATGGAATGTGCATCATTATATAATACATAATAGTATCCCCTTTCTTTATTCGCCCTGCCCCTTCACACACTGTACCATTCAAAGTGTATTCAATACTATCTACTCAAAATAGGCAGCAACACACAAGAACTGTGATACAATTTTCTTTATTAAAAATAATTTACAGCATTGGTAACATTTTATGCACAGTTTTCATCAATTGAACTTAAGATATATCTATACAATACTTACTGAACTTAAAACTTACACTGTTCTGTTGGCTTTAAACAGCAGACAATTATTTGCAGTTGCTTAAATAGGATTAATATACATAGCTTCTTGTCCTTATACTTAGGTGTAAAATGTATAAACATCAACACTATCCCAAAGCTTTGTAGTTTGGGATGGGGAGGAAGAGGGAAGCAAAAAGAGAAAACATTTACAAAAATTTCAACAAGATTCTCCCCCCAAATCCAAATGGAGAGAGGTCTAAGTTAAGTATAGCTAACACACCGAGTCACTTCTCAAACATGTCCTGCTACGCTTTGGGGTACTAAGGAGAGGTACTCATCGAACTCATTGAACGGCGTCGGGTGTGTGAGCACAGCAACCCTGACTGTCCGTGCCCTGCCCCTGCCAGAGGGCTCCTGCCCCTCCTGCCCCTCCTGCCCACCTCCGGCTCTCAGCGTCCCAGCAGTGCGTCCAGAGCTAAATGTCTTCACTCGCTGGGGGCCCTGGAGCTGCACCTTGCACAGGGGACAGGGAACAGGGCTGCTCCCATGGGTCACGAGCCAGCTGTTCCCCACCACTGAGCAGACGGTCCGTGGGCAGTGCTGTCCCACACACCCCGCAGGGCACGGCTCCAAGGGGAGGGGTCAGCCTGCACACCTCGGAGGTGCCACTGCCTTGGGCTTCTTTAGAGCTGCACCCGCTGCAGCAACAACAGGAGCCTCCAGCTGAGCAGCCGCTGAGCCCAAGCACAGCTCACAACCTCTCTCTCACGGACTACAAGACGCAGTAGCACAGCAGAATTAAAGTGGCTGCTAAGGTAATGAAGTCCCCTGTGTCTCTAAAAAGAGCTGACTTGCTTTACTGGTGACAGCTTGCAGGTAAGTCACATGCCTTGAGACTGCACTTCACCTCATCAGTCTGCCTTGACGTGGCTTGGATCCCTGTCTCCTGAAGCCTGGAGCGAGGGCAGGGGCTGTGTTCCCTTCAAGCAGTAGTAGCTACGCAAGTTGTAAACAGGCATGGAGTCGCAGTTTTATCATCTGCATGAGGCATCATTATGTACCAGCACTAAATTCCCATTTTCTCCCCAGTAACATTTTCCTGAACTACACCAAGAATATACCTTCGAGCTGGGATAAAACAGGTAAGACACTGTTGCACAAGAAGTAGGACCTGCTCAGTCACTCTGGATAGAATCAATGGGAGTGTACCACGGAACAGGAACTCATTCAGCATTCAGTTGAATATAATATTCAAAACCGCATTGATTTATCCCCCTTAGAAGTGGTAGGAGTCACCTAGGAATGGTCTTCATCTCACCTAAAAGAAAACCATATCAAACTAGTGAAATACAAACAGATTATACAGAACTTCAAACTTGAGTGAACTTTGTCTAACAAAACAGAAAACTATGTATCAAACTTATGTCAATCAAATTAGTTTGGCCTTTGAACTGTCAGAAAATTAATATATTGTATTGATATAATTATGCAAGAGGTTTTGGGTATTTTGGTCTTGGGGCTTTTGTTGAAAGGAATGTCAAAAATACTGTTTAGAGATTTGAACAGCGCATCTGTTAGTTCACACATCATCTACCTCAGTGTCTGGTTATAAATTAAAAGCACATGTAAATAAAGCTAATATAGTTCTCTTGAATTTTTTGATAATTAAGACACCATTTATCAAGAACAAAAACCCTTAAAGCAAGATCTTGACAGTTTATAGGCAAGTATTGCAGTTTTGCTCTCCAGCAGAAGTTAATCTCTACACAAGCTGTAAGCGGAGTTAGGAAGCTGCGCAGGAAGCGCCTGCTGGAGCTGCAGCCTCACTCGCACAGCTCAGACACCACCAGAGCTCTGTGCAGGGGGAACACGAGCCACGCCGCAGCAACTCTGCATCTCCTGCCAACACGAGCTATGCAGCAGGGCTTCACCCTCGGTGCCGACAATTCCATCCACAGCTCCTGCAGTGCCACAAGAGACAGGTTCGCTCAGTGCTCCAGAACGGGACGCTCCGCAAGAGCTGCGAGCTGCCAGCACATGGGAAAGCACTCAAAGGCAGCGTGGCCGCCTGGCTCCGAACGTCTGACAAGTGTAACGTGTTGGACACAGGCTGTATTTAAAGCAGAGGGATTTAAACAGCCCTAGCAAACGTTTTGAAAAGGTTTTAAAGGTTAAAACATTACGAGGAGGTACTTTGTCTGATGCTATTGCAGAGAGCACAGTAAAACCAGATGTCACAAATGACAAAGTGCGTCCCTTGAAGCAGACGTGACAAACTTCAAGTGAAGGGCACGAAGAAACACGGCTGAACCTGCATGAATGAAACAACTGGGAGATTCGTTTTTAAATGCAGAAATGTTTCCCATATTTCTAAGCACACAGTATTTCACAGCTTGAGCAGTTTAAATCTGGATCCAGATGAAATACAATCCCATAATAAAGGTAAGGAAGTTATCGTCTGTGATACAAGATACCGTTGGCCTCATGAGGGCTGCTTTTTGTTCAGCTCATAAACTAAAGAAATTGAAAACTCAATATATCTTTTCTAAGTTCTGGATGAGGAAAAAAAAAAATCTGTTTGGCCTTTAAGATTCCATGCCATCTGCTACTCTTAAACCAACAAACAGCAGTACACAGACTTACAGGTCCAAAAACTGAGTGGAAACAACTGCAGAAAATCTTCTTACATAATAATCTTCAGCACAATCAGTTTCAATTTCGCATTGTTTATTTACAAAATGGTCTGATAAAACATCCCCTCCATACTTACAGCTCTCTTGTCACAATACACATGTTGATTTTAGCAATGTTTAATAGCACCATTAGAATATTATTTAAAATCAGAAAGGATCTCGTTGCAGTTACAATGATTCACAATCTTTTACATCCATGGACGAAGTAACTGTGAGCACACTAGGACTGTTTGCAGTTCCACAGTACAGATTCCTGGGTTCACACAAGGCATTGGCTGAGTTACCAGTTATGCAGGGTACCCAGAGTCAGTAGCTACTATAAGAATCTTCGAGCCACAAAGTTCAGACTTCCACCATTCTTGTATAAAGTTATCTCCATATTGTTTTCGAACAAGGCAATCACGCTGAATACTTTTCCAGTGCTTGTCTTCAAAACAAAAGCAAGAAAGAGAAACCAATTAAGCTTTGCTTTCACTTCCCCTTGCTTGTCTCTCAGTCAATGTTCTAACCCCAAGTTTCGTTGAACACGAGCGAATTCAGGCCTCTGATGTGCCTCTGCAGCCCCACGCCTCCGGGGCCAGATGGAAGGAAGGTTTGTTTGAGTGCAGTTTAGATGCAGCTGGGAGCACGCCAGGGGCCCGCTGGTAACCAAACACCACGTCCCTAAGACAGCACCAGTTGTGTTATGGGCTTGTTTACAGAGAATGGAGAGCTGAAGCCTCTCTCAAATCATCACACCTGTGAGAGACAAACTCAGTTCTACCCTAAGACTGAGCCCATGAGGGGCAAAACACCACTCAGAATGATCAAGAGTATCAGGCTGCATACAAAGGCGTGTACAAAGAACATGTGTCTATGTACTTTGGGAAACTCCAACAGCCATGACAAGCTGCAGGCACGACTACAAGCTTACCTTGCAACAGAATTGAGTTTTGTTTTTTCTTGCTTTGCTTCCTATCATCAGAATTAATTTTTCTTTCTCTGCATCAGAACATTCAACAGAGAAATTAAAAATATTGTAAAGATACCTTAATATCCAAAGTCATTCTGGGCGACAGCTCTGGAGGGAACAATATAGAAAATTGCTCTCTGCCAGTGAGTCCCAAAGTACTTGGGTTTTCCCCTGGACGAAACTGAAGTGGAGCAATGCCAATTCCAATCAGCTGACTCCTATGAACCTTCTCATAGCTCTCAGCTAGGACAGCTTTAACACCCTGCAAAAATACAAGCACAGCAGGCAGAGTGAAACACAGAAGTAACCTTCAAACACAGCTTATGTCCAACATCTCGCAATTCAAACTCAGGAGTAGAGGGAGTGCACTGCACAGAGTCCTTTACGTACCCTGGTAACATCTTTTAGCTTTCCAGGTAGCTGGAAGCAAACAAGCCAGAGCAGGCCCATGCAGTGTGAAATGGAGATCGTTACAGACCGTGACCATGCTGGAGTTAACAGGCCATGAATCAATGGCTGACTGGGAATATATTCTCAATATCAGTGGAAATTAGTCTCCAACAGTGAGATGCTGAACACCCCATGGAGACCGAACAGAGGTCAGCATAAACAAACGCCTGATTTGTCTCAGTCTGGTATCCAGGACAGTAAATTACATAATGAAGAAATTCAGATCTATCCTGGCTAGTGATTCTCTCCCATGAAGATTCTAACAAAGAAATTATACAATGTGTTTTCAGGTACTTCCAGAAAAAACAAAACCACCCCCAAACCCAAACAAACCAGCAGTACCAGTAAAAAAGGCCCTTTTGCAGCCCAGTCTCTTGAGCTACCCAGTCCATACTTCTTTCCTGCTAGAATAATTACAGGAATGCCTTCCTTCTGGTACAGCTCCGCTGCTTCAAACACATCTAGCTGTGGAATGAGAAAGTGACACATTTTGAGTGAGTTCTAAACCTGCACTCCCCATTCCAGAGTAGCTGTACAAACAAATATATTCCTACCGTTTGTCCTGATGGGAAATGAATTGTTTTAGGAGCTGGTTTTCCTATGAACTTGTTCAGAAGCTTGATATTTGCAAAAGTACCTCTTGTCATCACAGCATCATTACCTCTTCGAGCCCCGTAAGAGTTGAATTCACGAGGTGTGAGTCTGGAATAAAAAGCAAATTGAAAGAAATCAGTTAAAGATTATCTAATTTAAAAGGATATTATGATTTTTTAAATAATTATTGCAGCATGTCTAAGTCTTCAGTGGAAGATGTAAAGAACTAGACCTCCAACAAATGTAATTATTATAAATGATGAACAACATGTGTAAATCACCGCTAGGTTACCCATGAGGAAAGCTGCAATTTTAAATTCATTTTCTACAACTTTGTTATGAAGTGCTACAAGCAGTGTGGTACTTACAGAATTATGGGGACACTGCTCTAGGAAACAACCCACCTTACTAATCCTCTTCCTACTACCAGCATATTTATTAACTTTGATTAGTGATTTTGCTTTTCCACATGCAGCCTCCCCTCTCCGCAGACAGGCGTTTCTAGAGGAGGGTGACAGTGCTGGCCAGTGATTCAGCAGTCCTGTGGCACAGCCAGTGCTCACCCTTTGCTGGTCAGGTACTTGGCAGCAGCGCTGCTCCTCGCGATGCTGCCGGCGGGGGAGATGTGATCCGTGGTGACAGAGTCCCCCAGGAACAGCAGCACGTGCGCGTTCTCAACCGCTCGCGGTGACGCTGCATCTTTGGCCTGACAGGGAACGGGGGGAACAACAACAGCAGGGAACAAAAGCAACAATGAACGCCTTCTTCCAGCAACTAGACATAAAACACACCTGCCGTAGAGGAAGGCCCCCTGATGGACAGGCCCCACTCATTGCAGACACACAAACAGCATTTAAAACACTGAGAAATATTAGTGATAATTGCATTTGTCAGTTCAGCATTGAAACTTTACTGGAATTGCTATTCCTTTACTTAAAGGCAATGCATATAATCTGCAGTATAATCTGGTGGACAGATCCACTGTACTTACAAGTTTATCAAAAAAGGAAGGACACCTAATATAAGTAGATTTTAAATCCCAGGGAAATAAAGTTGACTCTGGTGCTTCCAGCAAATTCCATCGTTTGTTTCCTTTCTACAAAAATGAAAATTAATCAAAAAGAACAGAAGTTAGTTTACTGTATTTTTGTACTCAAAAACTAAAGACGTACTTTTTATTTTATTAATATTTTATTAATTACTGTTATTTAGTAAATAATTTTCTATTACATATTACAAGTTACCTCACTGGGCATGACTTAGGGATCGCTTTTAAATACAAGTACCCATCTCAGTTAAGCCCTCCATTACCATCACAGAAATAAATGGCAAACCAATCACATTCAACTGCAGGATATTATAAAGCTACAATGAAGTGCAACCTTTACATTATGTAGAACAGACCATTCTTACCTCCATCTTTTCTTTCAATTCCTTAAACATGGATGATATCACACACTCTTCCTCCACTGCGTGAAGTTCTTGTCGGGTGGGCCAAATATCTCGTAAGTAAATACTTTTGCCATCAAAGCCAGTGCCTGTAAGATTTTGAACACAACAGCAGTTGGAAGAATAAAATACTAGATTTGAGATTTGTATTAGAATATAGACGCATATATGTTCAGGCCTGCAGAGATGGTGCCAGGTAGGCAAAGAATTTGATCAGTTAAGTGAATGCTTTGCTTTAGCCACGAGCGAACCAAACACGGCTGTGCTTTCTCTTCAAATGCATTGGCTGCGGGTGCTGAAATCACGGGCAGAAACCTGCGGCCGCGAGCAGCAGCAGCAGGAACAGAAGCTGCAGCCAACACTCACCCAGAGGCTCCGCGTCCAGGTCGATGCGCACGGTGCCCGCGATGGCGTAGGCCACGACGAGCGGCGGCGACGCCAGGTAGTTGGCACGGACACAGTCACACAGGCGGCCCTCGACGTTCTTGGTGCCAGACAGCACCCCACAGGCAACGAGATCACCCTGGAAGGCAGAGCCACACACGGTTCCAGCGCTCTGGGGCACCTCAGCAGCTTATGCTAGTTCTGTTGACTAACCCAGATGTGCTTTTAGCATTCCACTTCAAATATTTACTCTAACACTACAACTGAAAGGCATTTTGCTCTCTCCCACTACCCCTCTCTTCTCATTTTCCCTTTTGACCCTCTGATGTGCTCTCCTGCCACTTGAGTCAACTCCTCTCTTGCCTTTTATTTATTTTATTTTTCTTCTGCTTCAGGAGATAAAAAAGCTGTAGCTGTTTAGACACTGCTGGTTAAAATTACTCAAGCCCATAGCTCTTTAAAACCCTCCTCTTCACTTGTGATACAAAATCTACACATTGCATCCTCTGCAAGATTAGATCATATGTATTTATCGTGTAATTTATAACTGTATTCTACAAATACTACTTATTACATTTATTTTACATAGCAATGAGTTGGCATGGTCTCCCTCTAACAAGCAAATATGCCAACAACATCATGCAAAGTCCAAACCAAAAATGAAGCGTATTTTGCGTGGATTACTGTATTTCTCGATTGCTTAACTGGGTGAGACACACATTTCTGTGTTCAACAAGCCTCCAGAGCTTTACCTGTTTTATTGCATTCCTGATGGCTTCTGGCAAAGGGGCCGTGTTCCCAACACAGGTGGAACACCCATAACCAACAACCTCAAACCTACGTGGGAAAAAGCAATCGAGTCACGCGTGGTCACGAGCAATTTGTTAACGTAACTGCTTTTGCTTTTAGTAACGATCCCCAAGAATTTTCTGTCCTCTGACAGGTAAGACTTTCTAGAAAATGAACAGCAGACACTACATGTCACTGATGCAAACCACAGCTGGGCACTGTTACAGAATATTGAACATATTCTGTTCCTGCCACAGAGCAACCAAAAACATACTAAACAACCCTTGACAGCAGCAATGATAAGAAAAGACTAATACAGACAAATTTGTCCTGACACATTTGCATCCAGCTTCCACTTTTAAAATACATCATCAAGTACATCCTGTCCTGCAAGTCACTTAAAACGAAGTAATTTGTGACTGGAAAAACAGAGCTCTGATGTATTAGAGCTACACATCATACATTTTAAAGCGGGAATACAATGAAGCAGAATAATTTTAAGTCAGCAAGTAAGTAAAATGGCAATCTATTAAGCGAGGAATTAGCCAACCCCGAAGGACCAGCAATCCTATTTCTCAGCCTGCAGAACCCCCTATGTCCTACCTGCCCAAACTCACCCACAGAGCCAGCCTTACCCAAGCTTGCTGAGGTATGGCAGCACTCCACTGGAACTGAGGTAATGTGTAACCATGCCACTGCCTGGTGATAAACTTGTTCTGATGTAGGGCTTCACCACGAGGCCAGCCTCAACAGCTTTCTTGGCCAGGAGTCCTACCAAACAAAAAGGAAAAAAAGGACACAGATTATGATTTGTATATCCCTTCCCAGGACATCTACATGCTTCTACCTTAGTCAAATCAAGCATAAAAAAACCCCAGAGGACTAGACAACTTTCAGTTTATTGAACTATTCAAGCAATTATTGGCCTGAATAAAGTTTCTCAACTCGTAACAATACCACACATGGTTTTATTCCCATTCCTGGAAGGTAGACACCCATTTTACTCTAAGACAAATCTCTTTGCCATGTTCTAGCTGACAGTGCCAATCCATTCAGTCTCCACACAGCCCTAAGGGGAAGCTCGCCTTGGCCACAGAGGATCTTAGAAAGAGGAGAGCAAGGTCTGACAGATGAGCTGTTCCAGCAAAACCATCTGCAGCTCGTGAGGGGGTGGCAGATACCCCTGAGGCAGTGACAGAACAACTGCTCAGCAACACAGTTCCTGTCCTGGCTGCGGCATCACAGCTCATCCTCCAGGACGGGCTGGAAGCTAAAGCTCACCTCGTGCATCAGCTGTGTCACTGCGTGCATTCACCTGACAGGAGCCCTAGAACTGCTTACCTGCTGCAATACTACCAATGTAAAGATTTCATAATTGCTCTCCTTAATACTGCTTTATGGGACAAACTTAGATTGTGTTATGGAAAGCAACTTTCCCTATATAACCTCCAGAACCTACAAGCTAAGGCTACAAGCCTGCGGTTTCAAACCTGTAAAGAGTTTCAGTTTCAAACCTGTAAAGAGAACCTATGAAAGTGAAGGTGAGGGCTGTGAAGCAGCATTAGGAGCACCATTAAGATCCTGAGCTGTCCGGTCCCAACATACCTGCAGCAAGCATGACAGATGGATTGCAATTGTTTGTACAGCTGATGACTGCAGCAATGACAACGCAGCCGTGGGACAGCTTGTATTCGTTTCCTTCATACTGAACAGGCACAATGTCATTCTGCTTCTCAGCTGCAATCTGAAACCCTTTAACACCAGACTGGATGACAAAAGCACACGTTAGCAGTTGTTGCAGTACAGAAAGGATGACATTACAGCAAGACCAAGTGAACACTGGTTTTGAAACAATACTCAGCTGTGCCACGAGGAACCCTTACAGGATTTTAAAAGCAGCCCTCAGTTCATGTCCCTCTGTCTGTACACAGATCTCAGCCTTCTTCCTTCACAACTGCTTTAACCTTGCAACAGTTGGAACAAATGTCAGTCCAGGCGTGGCTGTTCCACAGCTCTCTGCCCTCTATACATGGAAGGGCTTCCCCTTAAGAGCACATGTCCAATCCACACAATACTGGTTCCCGAATCAGGAGCATGCCCAAGATTTTAATTGCAAGAGGGTGGTAACTAAACCAGAGTAGGTCAATTAGCATTTTCCACCCTCACCTGAGTGCTCTTCAGCACTCAGACATCCTCCAGAGGTCCCTTTGAACCTCACCCTTTGTCTTCCACCATCAGCTGCGATGCCCCTCCAGCGCAGCTGAACCACTGTATCACAGGCCTCATTACAAGCTGTTTCTAATACTGCTGCCAGTCTTGAACTTTAATGATAAATGAAATGAAATGAAGGTACGTTCCTATATTAGCTGCACTCTCCAATGCCCATGGATATCCCTAACCAAAAACAGTACCTTCAGAGTAAAAACATTCACTCTGTGAAGATAAATTAAGCTGTAAGCAAAAATCATTTCCTAATGTACGAGCTCAGAACACTGAGCTACAAGTCCTGGCAGTCTTTCTGCATCTCCTTTAAGGTATGAGTTTTCTTAGGGTAGATTCTGTTTTGGAAATTAATTAATACACAACTGTTTAAAAAATCTCTGAAAAAGTGAAAATGTTTGCTAAGCTCACACTATGGACTACCTAAAGTTCTTTCTCCCTCGCAATCTAAACTGTGAAATTAAGGACTTTTGGAAGCTCATGTTCCTGCCGAACACACCTATGATTTACTCTTGGGATGCCTGTCAAGCAGGAACAGAACACCCTGGACAAGCAGTTGCGTAGCAGAGGGTTCAGCAGGTGTGCAAGGAATAGGTAATATAACATTTATTCATGGGAAAGGTAGGAAATACCTTCTGAAGCGAGCATCAGCAATACAAACCTTTTCATTCAAGCAGGCTTGGAAGTCACTTTTCATGTTATTAACAGCCACTCTATCTTGGGATCTCTTGGGGCCACTGACATACGGAACTATAGAACTCAGACTAACTTGCACTACCTGAGAAACCAAGAAACAGAAAGTGCAGCATTACCAACCCCAGCCCAGCAGTGCATGGAATACACTCCCCAGACACCCAGGAACTCTTGTTTCAAATTTGAATGTTCTCAGACATTTACAGCTCTGGGATTCCATTTTCAACACCACTCACTGTAAGAGGCTATTCCTCTTATTCCAAGCGTTTTAACGCTATCCCTAACTTTTCTACCATTCACAGTCCTTGGCATGACTGGAATTCAGTATCTGTTAGCTGACATCATGTTACCGTATTTCCCTTCTTATCCCCACCCCTTCTATGTTTTACAAACAAACTCTGCTTTCTCAAACCTGTGAGTTAATAAATACAACTTTGCTGAAAGCAGTGAAAATTACAGTGGGAGATGAGTGAAATCATGAGTAGTTATTTATGAGAATCAAACAAACAACTCCTTTCAAGCATACCTGGGAATACTCAGGCTCTCTGGAAGAACTCTCATCATTTCTAAATAACTTCACAGCTTTAAGATATGCTTCCGTGACTTCAAGCTTGGCCTTATCAAAACCTAAGGAAGTTATTTCAAACATGAGAAAAGTCACATTAAAGACATAAATGAAACAAATCACACAACTTTCAGACACTCAGATTGTTTTAAGTGTAACATTCAAAGGACTTTTTTTCAAGTCCATCATTTCCATATCCCAACTTCCATTCAGGAATGACATACAAATTAAAACATTTATAAATTATTACATTTTTTTTTCTACATTAGCTTGTCTTCTTATGTCAAAGAACAAAATAAGCTATTCCAGCTCTAGCAGTGGTAAGAGCTCAGAACGCTCAGCTACAAGTCCTGGCAGTAACTAAATTGACATTTCAGTCTCAGAAAGTCTCACTCGTGAGTGAGCTTTTTTTGGCATCTGTCACCCTGTGGTTTTGTGTTTGCAGTAGCTTGATAAGGAATTGACATCCTCCTTGCTTAGCTTGAGATGCCAGTGAAATCATGCACTTCAAAGGGAAACAGAAACCACTGGGAAAAATCAGAGCCATGTTCAGATTTGTTCTGCAGTTTCACTTATTTCTAGCAATCCTTTTAAATTTTGATTTTGTAGGGAATCTCCAGGTGGTTATGGGATTCATTTCAAATCAAGAAGACATACATTCCACACATATTTCAAACTGAGTGAATATTTCCTTAATATTTTTATAGGCTTACATATGCTTCCAAAAACCAGGACCCTGGATGTTGAAAAGCAGTGTCATGTTCGTAAATCGGGCATTAGACAAATGGACCAGACTGGACACGAACCTCAAGCACAAGTCTAATTACACGTTAAATCCACATCAGAATTGTGCAGAAAGGCACCAGGTAAGAATGAAGGAGTTTTAAGCAAAAACTCAACAGTTCTTACATTGGGTTTTTCTGCAGAGCAAAAGATATACATTACCACAACTGAAAAACACACTTACAATGAATCATGGCTTTAGTGTAATACTTACCTGCATACTTTAAGTGCTTCAGTGTCACATTATCAACAGGGAAAAAACTCAGAATAGCACCATATTCAGGACACATATTTGCTATTGTGGTTCGGTCTGCTACGGACAGTTGGGAAACGCCACTCCCAAAAAACTCAACGAATTTTCCAGCGACATCAGCTTGTCTAAGATGCTGTTGGAAAGAACACACAATACCTGGTACATGAAGAGGTACAGTGCAAGCCGTGTTTGTCACAATTCACAAGTCATGAGCATTTAAAACAAGAAGTTGAAACCCTAAGGCCTACGTTTGCAAAAAAAAAAAAATTATAAAATTATTATGTATTATTTTTAGTTAAAGAGGGTCTATAAGCAAACCACTATAGAGGGGAAAGAAAAAAACCCCACTACTTCAAAGGACTAGCAGATAAAAATGGTTAGAGATTATTTGTACCTTTCTGCACTGCCATGACTAAAGGTACACTAAAAACACTCCCTGCATTTAATTCATTTCTCAAACACCACTGGTAGTACTTGCAACAACCTCTCTTTTGTTTGAAGAGGCATTGAACTCTTACCTTTGTAACGCTGAGAACAATATCTATGGAGGTGGCAAAGGGGCTGACTGTGCCTGTGAGCTCACAGCCCACCACCTCAGGCAGGGTGAGTGTGAGCGGCATTCCCAGCATCACCGCCTCCGTCTCAATGCCCCCGACGCCTGCAGGGAGAGTGGGACACGATTTCACACCTTAACCAACCCACACTCAACGTGTTCAGGCCCTAAAACATAATCAACCCCTTTCTATTTAGCCTGAAGGCCCACGACAATAAATATATTGCTGCCTTTCTCTCACAAGTGAAGGGCATCACTCCATTCCCAACAAGGACACAGCAAGAAATGCAGAAGTTTCGTTAAATATTTGCACATCAAAATAAAATCAAGCAAGACTATTGCTCAAGTTAGACATCACAGTCAACCAGAATATATTTTATACCTAAAACTAATTTTCTGAGAGGAAAGAAACCTTCATGCAAATTTCTGAGGTACAAACAGCACTTATTCGAATATCAGCTGGTTTTCAGCTGTTTTCTCTTTAAATTACAAAGAGCGATTTCTCAATGGAAAGAATGTTAGTCAGGATTACTTGTAGACAAAAAACACTCAGAACAACAATTCAAGACAGTCTGTTATGCCCGAGATACAAACATCCAGTGGGAAGAAATACTTTTTAGTCAAGCTTTAGTTGCCTGTCCAAGAGCAATGAAGTTGTGAGCATACTTACCCCAGCCCAAGATACCCAAGCCATTTACCATGGTCGTGTGCGAGTCTGTGCCCACCACGCTGTCGGGATGCAGGAAATCTTTAATGTCAAAAACCACTCGGGACAAATACTCCAAGTTCACTTGGTGTGCCATTCCAATCTCAGGTGGAATTATGGAAACATTCTCAAAAACTTTTGAACTCCACTGTAATTATTCCAAACAGAGAATAAAAGAGTTGCATTTTTTTCAAAGTCATATTTGATTCTTAGAATATAACTAAAAAGACAAAACAAAGAGAATAAAAGAGTCCTTGCTATTGACCCAAGTGGCTTTTGCCCCTCTGTCAAACAGAGGTGTGTGATCTCCTTGGATACATTCTTAATCACCAAGAAAAGCTTTCACTCAGTTCCTTGGAAGGCGGAATCAGTCATTCATGCCCACCTTTCAAAAGCAGGGCCGCAGAAATCTCTTACCTTCCAGTTCACACAACTGATTACAAGCCCACCTAAGACTGGCATTCAGACAACAGAACCTAAGCACTTGTATCTACTGCAGAATTTATATTTATAGCATAACTGAGTTTAGGCTTGACACTCCGGGGTGAGACCGCCTGCAGACTCAACAGCGGACATTTACTAGAGCTGACATGGAAACTTGTAACAAGATTCGGCCTGGCCATTTCCTTCTTTAATAATGCAAAAGCTAATTTGCAACTTTCAGAAAGAAACCTCTAGTCTACATCCATGAAAACAGCTTTAGATCATTGCAGTGAATTCCTAAACCACGTCACGTTAGAGGATAAGGATCAAACAGCAATGCTGCAGAGCCCTGCCCAGCAGCAGAGAAGCTGATGTTCACCACAGGACTTGTGCTGCCCAGTTTGGGAGCAGCCATGGCTGAACTCTGGTCTCCCCTCAACACTTCCAACTTCAGGAACTTTTGTAACAGAGTTTTGGATAAATGATCCTTTCAGCCAGAAACTCACTGTGACCTAAGGCACTGAGCTCATGAAAGGCATTAAAAACACTAATGCTTCATAAATCCCCACTGACAAGAACCAAACCAGAGTAAACTTTTTCAAGTTAGAAAGCCAATTTTCTGTTCTTGTTTAAATTCGGATTTGAAAACCTGACACTTCCAAGTGATTACATTTAATTTATCATCTAAACCGGAATACCGGTAGACAAATGACTTTAAAAAAGCCCAAACCACAAAGCCTGCAGGTACACAGACATACCTTAAAAAACTGAAGCCTCTCTCTATTTCTGCCAAATTCCATCTCTTGATTTTTCAATACTGTCTCAGGCCTAGGAAGAAAATAAGTTTACAAGTACTGTCACAATTTATTTCAAATTATAGAAGAACAAGTTGTAGTTTTAGTTTGTTTGATGAAAGACTTATTTAAGCCTGCAGGACACTTTGAAGAGGTTTATTAGAACAAAGGTAATTGCTTCCCTGCAGCAAGCTTTCTGTAAACAGTGAGAAATAGCTGATTTTATGTGCTGTGTCTGAGAACCTGTTTACTCTAGGTATGGTTTGCCTAAAGTGTGTGATCTCAAAAATACTTTAGGAGATCTATTCCAAGCATGTGCTACAATACACAGAAGCTTTTTTACCCCCTATCAGTTGTCTCACAGGCTGCACATCTCAAAACTCCATACATTAAAGAACCAAGATGTTCACTAGTTCAATTGCAACTATCCTCCATTTTTGTATTTCCCTCCGAGCCACAAGTTTTTCTTCACAAGCACTCATCAGTACAGTCTCATAAAATGAACAATCTTTCCTTAGTGTGTGTCGTTTATTAAGATACTGATACTTGCTGTAACAGAGTAGTCCATAATTTAAGAGGAATAACCTCTGCTTTGAGCAGCTGAACAAAGAAGGGAACACTTGCTTCGTACCAGGAAGAAGTCCTCAATTTTTAGAAGTGTATTTTACAGTCATGACCCTTCCCTTTCTTCTCTGCAGCAGCAGCAGGTCAGCAGCTCTCCTGCTTCACCAAGCCCCGAGGGAGCGTCAGCGTTCACACTGCAGCCTCATAAATACCACTGCTGGTGTGCTGCCAGAACACCAATACTGCTGAAAACATCGCTCCTTCTGCATTCCCACACCTGTACTGAGCAGGAATATGCCCACATCTGTAACGTTACCACAGCACTCCACACAACACCGCTGTGGGACACAGATTTGATCAGCTCTTCAACTGTACACCTGTCCAGCACAGGCAGATAGGGATCTGAACAGGCCACCAGACAAAGAGGCAGCAGCTGAAGCAAGAGGATTACACATAATTGGCATAGATGGAACGGTGCACAACGACCTGTTAATAACACAGAAATCTGGGAGAGGCACAGACATGAGGCTCCCCTGGGCTACTACACAGGCAGGATATTTACTGAATTTCAACTCAGTGACAGATGGACTGTGAGATCCTGTACAGGCTGGGGGAGGATGTATAGGCTAGTTCTTAGTTCTTTAAGAGCCAGAGACTTCTGAAAAGTTATTACAAAAATCTAAGAGTTACTCTTAGAAATAAATTAATGCTTCATTGAGTTATTTACTCAGGCTTGATTTGCAAGAGACAGAATTACTCCTATGCTTAGCTGTTGTTGTAAAGAAATGAGAGAAGCACTAATATTTAATTCAAAAGTCACAGCCATGAGCCCATAGGTGGCCATCAGCAGTGTGTTCAGTAAAGCTCTTCTTGTAAAAGAAAGATTTATTGTAGACTAATTCTTATCTGCTACATCCGACCTACTTTTAGATACTGAAACAACTTTTCTATGGCATGGGTGAAAACTACAGAAGGATGTTTAAATAAAAATCCCATTTCCTTTCCCTGAGCTGTCACAGGCAGCGCCCCACCACACAAAGGTACAAAACCGTTCAGCAAAGGAGCTCCCATACTCAGGCACGGGCTGCAGGTGGAAGGGGCAGAGGATGGGGGTGTTCTCGATCTGCGCAGAGAAGGGTCCCGAGCTGCGGCCGGCCTCCCCCGCGCCGCACGAGCCCCGGCAGCCGCTGTGGCCCCGGCACGGGGGCGGCTTCCGCGGCGGCGCCTTCAGCGGGGACAGCCTGGCCAGCGGCTTCTGCTCGCCCCCGCCGGGGTTGGGAGCGTTCTGGATTGCACTGCAACAGCAAACACAACCTTCACTGAGACACTGCCACTCCGCTTCTTCGTGCACACATCCCGCCCCCCGCCTTGTTTGTCTGCAATCCCTTCAACAGATTATAAAATAGAATCTGAAAAAATCGAGTTATTTTATTACAACCCTGTTGCAAAGTAAACTACCACTGGATAAGCTTAGTTAAGTAATGTCGTGTGGCAAGAAGTGAACAGAACTGGATTGTCTGAAAGATTAACACCAAACAACTCCTTCCATTTATCCGCAACAGACCAGAAACCTTTATCAACAGCATGGCAAAGGCTGAACTCAGAGTTTTACACTTGGAAGATGTGGGTAGAGTCTCATCCAAATGGTAGACTGAACTTGTTTCTTTTTTTAAAACAGTGCTGTACATGTTCTGCTAAAACCACAGAGGAATGATTACAGGCAAAGGTTTCTCAAGGAAATAAACATAACCTGATCATAATTGGCTTTTCATACAAATTCTCAAAGGCCGGGATAAGTTGTGTACACTATTCAAGCCAGTCAGAAGTAAGAGAGAAAAGCCAGGCTTTTTTTAAAAAATAAAGTCCATATAGCACACTACCCTCTATTTGTGCAACATTCAGTCTCTGCAGGAGAGCAAAGAAACCTTATTGCGAAAAACTAATGACTTTCACCTCTCTCCATAAGTATTACATCCCAAAACTGGAATTAAAGCCACTGCTTTCTTGTGCCTCAGTAACACAGCCAGACACTTAGCTATCCAATTGCAGGGTACTGCCGGGCCTCAGAGAATCCCTTGTCTGAATCCCCCCCGCAGCCCACCAGGCTGTGACCCACAGATGGGAGCTGTCTGTAAAAGCAGCACAAACCACCCTGCGGTGAAGGGTTTCTTATCAAGGCCAGCAGCTGCTGAGCCCCCACAGCTCTCCAAAGGGACGCTCCAGAGCCGGATTTATCATTACAAAGCAGCACGGTGACACCTCTTGCCAGCACTTGGTCTGCCTGATAATTTTAGGCTGGCCTAATTGCAAAGGAATCAGCTGTCCCTCCGGACACAGGCACGGACGGAGCGCAGAACTGACACAACACATGCAGCACAACAGATCTGCAGCTCCCTGCTCTTCCAACACTCAGCAAACTGAAATCCTGGGAGTATTTGGAAGGTTGACAGAAATGACTCACATCCATGTCCTTTGACCACAGGGTTTTTCCCCATGAACTTTTAAAATTTCCAAAGAGCCTGAGCAGTTTATGCAATTCTGCACAGGTTTTGGAAGGCTCCACAATCGAGAGGCAGGGGAGAAGGTGAAGGGAAGCTGCATTATTTAGTATTTACTTCAGCAAACACTAAACAAAAGCTCCAAGTTTTTCCTCTTGTGCAGTATTTATGTTTCTAGCAAAGGCAGCCCCAGGCTGTATTCATCACATCACTGCCTGTCAGACAAGGAAAACTATGTTCGTAGCTTTCCAGTCCCCTTACTTTTCCAGACTTCTCCAAGTACACCTCTCTCTGAAAATATCCGCAGCCTCGTCTGTCTGGTGTTAAATCAAAGCCCATAAAAAATTCAACCCAGTCACAAGCCATGGGCTGCAATGACAGTTTTTCAATTTGC
Organism: Cnemophilus loriae; assembly: GCA_013397755.1. Lineage (NCBI taxonomy): Eukaryota > Metazoa > Chordata > Aves > Passeriformes > Corvidae > Cnemophilus > Cnemophilus loriae. The sequence goes on from VZTF01008412.1 coordinate 311,833, forward strand.
CCAGTAGAACTGCAGGCCCCTTCTCTGGAGCTGAGACAAGGCAGCCACATTTGGAAAAAAAGTTCTGTTTAACTTGAACAATAAAATCAGAGCAAAGCAAAAGAACAAACGCCCTCCGCCTCATTCTCTTGAGACATGTTATTTTCTGGAAACCATGCCAGATCCCGTTATTTCAGCAAAATCTTGCCCAGAATTTGGATTATCAGTCAGCTTCACCCATAAGGCCTCACAAACATTCTTTCTCTCCCTCAAGAGTGCTTATCCATTTTTATCCAGCCCTTTCTTAGATACCAGGTCTTGTTTCAGGGATCCACACATGGCAAATGATTTGATGGGATAGTAACAAGACCCGAATGAAGCCATGCTTCAGTGTCAGACAAAAACGTTTGCTTGTAAAAAAAAAAAAAAAAGAAAGGGACGTTACCATTTGCTGAAATCAATCTGCAGAGAATGGTCAACAGTGAGATCAGTTGGGCAGGCAGGATTGACTTTCACCGGATCTCCTCCAGCATTTCTCACAGCTTCCCTCATGGCAGCAAAATCCACCATTGCTGGAATTCCACTAACAGACGGAAAAAATAGTAAAACATCATAAGCCATTAACGCACTGAAATGCAGTAACTTCTTTTTAATTTTATTCAACATCCTATTTCAGAAAAGACACCTGTTATTCTCTAAATTTTAAAGGACTTGAAGCATTTTTAAATACACTGGAATTGGTACACCCTCTCGATGAGCAACAGCATGTTTGAAGGCAACGCAGCAAGCAAGAACATGGGCCCATCTCAAAGATAACCACATTTCTCTTGTGTCTTGCTCGGCTTCTCAAGTGTGATGGTGCTTCAGCACAGAAGGGAGCTTTAGATACCCCTTACCTTTACAACAGAACCTTGCTATGCAAGCACAGCTCGTGCCATACACTTAACACCTCAGCACGTATCATTTGTCTAACAGAGCCATTTCTGAAGCTCGTAGCATTTCACAACATTCGTGTTGCTGTACAAAACAGACAGGGGCAATGTTTATAGAACACAGTAGTACATAAACCTTACTGGCTTTGCCTGCTAAGCAGATGTTACCTCATTTTTATTATCATCATAATTCCTTTTTTTAATTATCTTACTTCTTAATAAATATACAGAGTCAGCAAGACAGCTTAAATTGAATATTTGCAAATTGCTGAAGGACTGCCCTTTTAGCTATGCCATAGTCAAATCACAAAGAAAGCTAATATCCTAAGAGGCTGCTTTTTCAATAAATGTATTATTCATGGATTCGACTGGATTACTCACTGTGGAGTAAGCAATATTTAATCTTCAATTATCTCAAGGAAGAACTGTCAGTGACAGTGTGAACTGTCAACCATCCGGCTACAGCCAAAATATCACCACTTCCATTTGTGTTCTGGCTCTTATCCTGTACAGTGCTCCTTGAGGCCAGCAGTTCCAGCCTTGCCAACCTGCCCCAAAGCCAGAGCACCCTAGGGAAGAACTCCTACCCTTGCATCATATGGAACTATCATTAGCAGAGGCAGTGCACAGGTTTCCACCTGGGTGCCAAGAGGGGAGGTGTGATTTACGCTCACGCCAGAGAATTGAACACAAACTCAGTGAGTTTGCACAGGTTCTTTTGGGGGTTTTGCACGCACACACACTTACGTGAAGTCTTGAAGAACAACTCTGGCGGGACAGAAGGGCACTTCAACATGGTTCTGTTTTGTTTTCCAGTCCAAGATGTTCATAGCATCCGTCTCTTTCACTAAGAAGCCATCGCAGTTCCGGACGCTGGACTCAAACAGCACTCGGATGGAGTAAGGCAGAGTATCTGCGGTGAGGCAAGGGACAGACCCATGAGTGCAGCTCACACAGCTTTTTTAAATTACAATCTCACATTTCTAAGGAATTCCACTTTTCTGGGGTTTGGAAGGATGAGAGCTTCAGGAGCCTGCTTTTCCAGTCGCCTTTGGGTTTGATCTTCCCTACGCAACATGGAACAGTGAGCTGCACAATGTACACATCCAAGTGCTATCCTGCGGGATTTCAACGGGAGACACCAATGGCTTGACCACGCTGTTCAGACAGTGACATTTCATAAGCTACGTTACGCTGCCAGGGCAGACGTGCAAGGAATATAGACCTGGGACTCTTGATCAGAGCAGGTCAAAAGCAACAACTACTGGAATACTCAAAACCATTTAAACTCTAAATTTCACCATTCCATTACTCCAGATACCAAGCCAAAGCAACCAATGCCAGAATATTATTTTCAATAAACAGTGATACATAGACCAGGAACTATTCTGCCATGAGTCCCTTTTAAAATTAACACACCTCATAAAATATAAATAACATTTCATTAAATACAACTTGAATTAGTTTGCTACTGATATGAATCAAGGTACTGACAGGCAGCAGTTTCCTTCACAGAAAAAAAAAAAAGGGAAATGGAAATGAGAATGAATAAAGAGGGAAGAGAAAAAAACCCCCAATGTCACTATTCACTGCAAACAAAACAAAATAACCACTAAAGAAAAAAGACCAAGACTAATTGACATTTCTCCCCCAAATCCCACTATTTTCAACATCATTTGAGCAGGCAAACAGCTTCATAAGAACAGTGAGAAATCCAAAAAAGTTAGCTGGGGTAAGGTGAAACAATTAAGCTCAGGCTTTAATTTAAAAAAAAAAGTTTGGTGGTCTCAACCTAATCTAGTGGTTTGTTCACAAACTATTAACACAGAATTTGCTGACTCTGTTCTCACTGTGTCTTTCTCAGATAATATCCATTGTTGCCTAGTTAGACAAGTCACTATTTTGAGTTTAAGATTTGAGTAAATTTGAGTATAAAGATGTCATCAAAGAGGTCTAACGAACCTTCATGCTACCACTCACTCGACTGAAAAGCCAGGTTCCCAAGGAGAACTTGTTTGCTTCCTCACGGGTTACAAATCTCACTGCCCCAGGGGCTGCTCAGCCCCAGCTCTGGAGAAGCAGCTGCTTCTCTCCACGAGGCACCAGCAGCTCCTATCTGCAACACCGTGTGCAGTTTGGGGCTGCCCAGGGTACAGGACAGCTCCAGAAACGAGATCACATCCAGCACAGGGCCCTGCAGGAGGCTCTGGGGCTGCTGTGCCTGGCACCCAGGAGCTGCAGGGAGAGCTGGGCTGGCTCACCCCAGGGGAGACGGTGGCCGGGCTGCAGTGCCCAGCACCTCCCAGGACTGCAGCCAGGGAAGGCCTGGCTTAGCAGCAGTGCCCAGGAAAGCACGGAAGTCCCAGGGTGCAGGAAGGGACACTGGGACTGGGTACAAGGGAAAGGCAGCTCACAGGGGGTGCGGTCAGGCACAGGATCACGGGAGGCACTGCAATCTCTGTCCTCCCAGACTGGCACAGCTTAATCATGAAAGATTCGCCACATCAGCTCCAGCCCCAGCAAGAGCCTGGTCTAGATCTCCACATGTCCTCTCTGCTCTAAGTCCTTCTGAGCTCTTCTCATTTTCCCTGTAAGTCTTAAAACACTAGAAAACCGGCAACTAAATCAATTAACATTTACATTAGTAATTTGATTAATATCAACTGGCAATTAACGCCGAATTACAGTCAGAAGCCCCAAGGCAGAGGGCAAACAGGTAAAACTCAAACTGTTCTAGCGACAACTGCAGTGAGCAATTCCAGATGCCGGATTCGCTACCAGTGCTGTCCCACACCGTGTCTAGATGGTATTCAGCATTTTGCCATCTTGAAGCTAACATCAGGCTTCCAGCTTCTGCACAGAAGTTTCTACTGGAAGACAAAGACCCTCTTAGTGCAGTCTGTTTAGACTCCTCGGAATATCTTCAGGAATACCCATTGCTGCTGCAAGCGTCACGGCACATTTTAGCAGAAAGTTGTATATCGGTGTTTTATTTCCACTCCTGTCACGAGGCTTTTCACAAAACTGCTGTGGAACTGCCTGGTTTTGTTACTACCACAGCACTGCTTCTGCCTGCAGCAAGCCACCAAAAGAAGCACTGTTTCCTCCATGTGTGCTTATCTGAAAGTTTGACTTTGTTACTACAAACAGGGGAAATTTGCAAGAGCACACAGGTCTTGCACATAATTTCAGCAGTCACTGTGCCCCCATCTCCCTTGTCTTTAAACAACATGGAGTTAATAACTGCGGTCAAATATGGGTTTAAAATGAAATATCCAGATATTTTTTTATTCAAGAAGCATATCACAAATTCTGTGAATACAGAAGAATTCAGACCTTGCAAAACTGAAAAATATCCCAGAAGCTTTTACTAAGGAGCCCACGTAGGTATTTCAGTTGAACATGAAAACGAAGGGAGAGAAGAACGCCAGTATGCCTTGATTACCTGCAAGGCCAAAGCTGTTCCAGCTGGCACTGAGCAAAGCTCCCTCCCTTGTGGACTCCCCTCCCACCACTCGTGCAACATTGTGAGTTTGGAGAAGGCACTCGCACAGAGACCCAGTGAAGGTCTTTCTGGCAGACAGCTATCGCACACTAATGACAAGCTGAAATTAAGCAACAGCATGAGCACCACAAAACCTCAGCCTGCAGCAGGAGCCATGCTCTAGCAAACAGCCACCCCCTACGTGAGGCTGCTGGGGAGGTGAAACACCAAGAAGCTGTACAAAACTACAGTAAAAGCTGTATTTATTTTTGAAGCATTAAACAGGACTTCTTTGTCACTTCATTTTTTTCCCCAAAAGTGTAATTCTTCTGATTTGGAATACTGTTGAAAACTGCAGAAACACCTATAGTTTCTCCCTTACTAAAAAAGAGCTACAAGTATTACCCCTGCCAGGTCCATAAAGCACTAAGAAACTGGGAAATGACCAGCTTCCAAACACATGCATTAGGAACTGCCAAGTGCATCTCCTGCCACCGCAGGGCACCAGGGGTGCAGTTTGCTGCTGGTACCACCCCGATTACCCGCAGACGGCACCGTACCATACTTGGCGCCTCCGAGCTTCGCCACATTGTAAAACTTCTTCTCTGGGTGGCTTTCCAAAGCTTCAACGGCGGGCTGGTAAGGGCTTCCTGCGGGACGAAACAAAACAAAGTTAAAGCCACGAACTAAGGGGTCGTTCCAGCACTGACTGAGGACCCACAGAGAGAGATTTTATTTCTGATTCTGCCAAAAACAACGTTCCTCTAGACTGTAAATAAATGCAACATGGAAAGGTTTCTAAATAGATTGAGACACCTCGTGATGCAGATGTGTGACTAAGGTGAATTTTAAAAGCATCAGTAATAGTAGGTATACACAGGTCAACGCAGGTCGCCAGCACAGCCTGATCACACCTGACCTTTGTTGTCTCAGTCTGCCATCTACACACAGGATAAGACACCTCACCAGCGCAGATAAGAGACACGGTTCTAATACAGCAAGAAGCACAAAGCATTGACTGCCAAGCCAACGGCAAGGGAACAAGACACAAAAATAAACCTCGTAGCAGCCATTAGGTGCCCGGAATAAATAACCCCCGGGAGGGCGCAGACAGCGGGGCGGGGACGGGGCCGCTCCCCCCCGCGGCGGGACCCCCGCGGCCTGGGACACCGCCGTTCGGCGGCGCAGAGGGCGAGGCGATGCCCCGGGCCGCGGTGTCCCGGCGGGCGGGGCGGCCCCGTCCCCGCAG
>VZTF01008412.1:317746-350911 GCA_013397755.1 Cnemophilus loriae
GCCGCCTGGTGGCTCGGCGCGGTACCACGCGCGGGCCGGGCGGCGGCCCCGGCGCCGGGCCTGACCCATCCCCGGCCGCGGCCCCGCAGCGCAGCGCATCGTGCCATGCTCAGGGCGGGGAATGGCCCCTAAAGATCATACGCTCCCACTTCAAGCCCCGTCCGACCTGTCACTGAACGCTTCCAGGGATGGCGCATACACAGCCTGCCTGGACAGCCTGTTCCAGTGCCTCACCACCCTCACAGTAAAGGATTTCTTCCTAATATCTCATTTTAATTTCCCCTTTTCAATTTGTACCCATTCCCCCTTGTCCTATCACCACAGTTCCTGCCTGCCTTCCCTGTAGGACCCCTTCAGGTACTGGAGCGCGTTGTTAGGTCTCCGCACAACCTTCTCTTTCCCGGGCTGAACAGCCCCAACTTTCCCGGCCTGTCTCCATAGGGGAGGTGCTCCAGTCCTCGTGGTCTCCTCAGGAGCTGCTCCAAGAGTTCCAGCGCCGTCCAGCGGGCTGGCACTAAGGACAGCCGGTGCGGGGGCAGCGCTCCCCGGAGCCCTGCGGGCACACGGACACAGCGGCAGCGCTCGAACACAACACAGTTCACGGTGCTGCCGCCTCCCGCTGCTCCGATGGCAAAGGGTGGCCCTTAAGGAAATAAACAAGTGCTGCAAACCTGTCCCAGGGCAGGCCACTGGAAGTCTCCGTGAGCTGAGCCCTGGTGCAGGGCACGAACATTACCACAGCCCACACTGAGAGTGGAAAGGCGTGTGCTCATTGTTCTGTCCTACAGCTGGGCCTGACCTGGCTCTTGCTCTTAGTCTCTGATGATAGATTTCTTCAGAAGGCTTTTTCCTTTTCCTATCTTTCTTATTTTCTTCCTCTTAAATAAGAGGCTTTTTTCTTAGCTGGATGGTGGAATTTTATTTTTGTCTTCATCTTTAGTGCAACAGTAGCAGTACATGAGGCCACGCTCACAGCGGTGAACAAGCCAAGCAATAGTCTTTCTCCAGGCTATAAGACATAGATAATACCTAGGCTTTAGACACAAATGCAGCCAGAACTCACCACCAGGCTCAAGCACAAAAGAAGATTACCAGAAAGATCTCAGCCTCTAATCAATCCATTTTCCCTTTTGCCTGCATCTCTTTTGAGCTAAACTGCCATTGCCTTCCTGAACAGTGACAGAGGGACTTGACACACTGATTGCAATAGTTATGCTCAAGACTGCATGAGCAACCCTAATTCTGACCCCTTTTTCCCTGTTCCAGGTTGCAATGATGTCTGGCCTGTCTCTGACAGACTGCAGGCAGAGGGAACGAGGTGGGTGGAAAGGTGGTGGAGAATGTGGCCAAGATGTGTCTAGAGGGGCTCCCCAAATTCTGCCGTGTAAAGCGTGTTCAGGGTGCCCAAAGATTTGAAGAGCTCACTCACGTGTGACGCCTCAGGTACAGCTTTCACCCTTGCTGGATCAGTGCAGTCGTTTCCCATGGCAGAGCCCTGCCAAGCAGCGAGGGCTGCAGCCCAGCCCAGCCCCTCGGGCCAGCACGCGTGGCTGCCTCTGGTGCCGGCCAGAGGCGAGCTCCGCGGGAACGGGGCAGGAGCGTGTGGGGTGAGCGCTGGCAGCTGTGGGGACGGGCGAAGGAAGGGCTGGCAGACAAGTGCTGCACCTCTGTCTCTTGACAAACTCCGATAAGAAGCGTCTCCAGGGACGGGCTGCGCCGTCACTCTGCGGTTGTTTTCCTTTGCCGAAGACACTCCAGTCTCGCAGGGCTCAGTCCTCAGGATGCCAGTGAATAAACGGCTGCTGGTTATCTCTCTCTGTTGGCTGAAGGCCGACTTCCGTGTGTCAGGTACATCCAGGGAAAGGAATTTTAGGCAGCATGGAGTATTTCTTGTTCACATGCAAAATCCTTCAGCCCCAAATGTTTGGAGGTTTGTGCCCTTCCTGCATACCAGACAGATTCTTGGAAAGCAAATTCCATATATATTTGGTTTTAACACAATGTCTGGCCTTTAATTTATACAGGAAATTTTCTTTCTTTTTGCTTATTACCACCTGAGCTACTGCACTGTTCTGCTTACTATTTTTTATGTGATTCTTTTAGAATTAAGTCCCTTAAGGAAATGTGTAACTGTCTAGGAAGAAAGATGGTTTTGCAGTTTCCAGAATGTATTTTCCATTTCCCAGCTGGCATCCAACATCCTGAAATAAGTCAAATTCAAGGGAGAGCTTATCCAGAAGAAAGCGGGGATGGGTATTGCTGGTGTGTAATTAGAGCTGACAGAAGCAGGCTAAGCAAAGTCTTAGTGAAGAAGGGAATGTGAGTAGAGGGAATTACGTTGTGCTACTTGTGTGAAAGGCAGTCACTCCGTAGAGAGAATTTCAGTATTGCTGTTCACCATATTTCAGCCTTCAAGCAGAGAAGGCAGTTTTGCTGTGGAAAAAGCTGAGCTAAATATTGCTCTCAGGTCTGTGTTCCACAGCACTGTTCCACAGAAGAGAGATCACAGCACACCAGGGAGAACCCAGTGCAGTGCAAGACACTTTTCTAGTCGTGCCCTCCTTTTGTCTTCCTCCCTTTTCCCTATAAAGACAGATGAAAGGCAGCAGCAGTGGCAACCAGACAGCACCCACGCCATACATTCCTCTGCAGGAGAAGCAGGTTGATCCAGGAGTTTGAAGCCTTTGAATCAAATCGCTTCTAATCCTGGCTTCCATATGACTGCTGTATTTGAAGCTCAGATGCACTACATCTTACACTGTTCTTGTAAGGCAGTGAGAGATCTTTAGAGGAAGTGAGTAAAACTGTTCATAGCTACCTATAGGTGCAAAAAATAACACAGCAACCTGGTTTTATTCCAACTGAATGAATAGATGAGATTTAGAAAGAAAATTTGAGAAACCTCTTTAGAATATTTACTTCAGAAATGCAGGTCAGTCCGATCAGTTGAGTCTAGAATCCACAAGTGAATGTACAGAGCGGGTAAGACACACAGTAATCTGTGCATAGTCAAAGTTGGGGCTAGTTGGGGCAGCTGATTAAAAAGGTCACAAAGATATTTTGACATTGTCACATTTCAGTAACAAACTGAAAAAAAGATTTGTAAAATTCAGATTGGACAACTTGTAAGAAGAAAATCAAGTGGTCACACTCTCCTGTGTCTTGTGCCACAGCAGCAAAGCCACAGGAATAAGGTGAGCTGTAAACTGAGAACATGGCAGGCTGGATACTTCAGTAAGAACATGACTGAATATTTAGTTTTGACACCACATGGTCTAAGATACAATCTTTACTTCTGTAAATCATTTTTTTTGTAATACAGTATCCTCAGTGCTACCATGTCATCTTCAAGAATATGAACGTAAGCTTTGCTTTTTATTGTAGATTGCTTATAATCTCTGTACAAAATCCTTTATGTCAAAGTAAGTAGATTAGTAACTGCCAGAGGAAAAAGCATTTCTTCCTGACGCAAGGGTATGGCAACGAGTCTGTGCTGTGTGAGCCCATCTGAAGACATTGAAGGTTAAGTTCCTTACCCATGCTAAGGCTCCACTAAGAAAAAACACTCCCTAGATTTCTCATACCTGGAATATTTGTTACCTCAGACTGGTGTTTAATAATTGATTCACTTCTGGCAATTCAAGTTGCTGTCATAATTTTTCCTCCAAAATGCTGGCACTCAGGAAATAAAAAATTCAGTTTCAGTCTCTTCTTACAAGAGCTGCCATTTAAACAGAAGTCCACAACTCTAACAAGTCCCTCCCTAGCATTCAGCAGACTCTTAGTAAATCAGATGATAATGCTGTCTTGTGAATATCTAGAGATAGCACATGAACTGTTCTAAGGTTCAGATTGGGTACATGAAGAGGCTCAAGTATCATGGAAGCTGCTTTTCAAAACTTATTTCTTGGGCTCAGTACACTTTATTCTCCAGACAAAGAGGTGTTTAAGATGATTTTTACTTGTGAAAGAAGTGCTTGTGTACAGGATCCTGCAGAAACTGTTTGGGAGAACAGCCTTGCTGTGAAGAGTTTATTAGTACCAAAAGGGAAATTCAGTAGACATGCTTACTTCCAAATACATCATCTAATAGAGGAATAGGGTGGTGAACTTTTGCTAATCTGAAACCAGGCACCTATTTTCAGGTTGCAGCTCTGTTGGGCCTCCTGTATCATTAGGGAGCTTGAAAAATTGCCTTTTCTAGTTACTCAACAGAGTCGAAGTGAGTGCAAAGTCTTTTCCCAGAGATGTCAGGAAGAAGAAGGACTCCTTTGTGCTGATGGCAGATTAACTGAACTCTTGAGTTGTGAGCCTGAGGTCTTCGTTTCAGGAAGTGCAACAAGCGACTGGGGAACCTCAAGCTACACTGCCCAGCTCTTAGAGCAGTCTGTGAAGCATCAGGCTTAACAGCCCTAGAGATCACATCTGGTTTGGTTCAGGCTGTGGTTGTTACTGACATGCTTGTTTTAAATGGATGGCATCTGTTGCCTTCTTTCCTCAACGCTGCTGGAGAGGGGAGGCACAGTTCAGCTTTCTTTCCTCGGGATTTTTTGCAAGCTCAGGCACTGCTGGCCTCTGGGAACAAGTGTTTTCCTTCTCAGGAAGGTAGTGCTCACCTGCCATCTGCTCATACATGCTCTGGAGAGCCAAGTTGCTTTCTTTCCTCACTCACTGCAGGAGAAAGCTTAATTTGGCAAGTGCCACTATGGGCATTTCTCACGCCTGCAGAAGGTGATGGGGGTGGAATGCTGGGCACCGCTGTTGGGCGCATCCCAGCTGCAGAGAGCCCAGAGCTCCACCCCCTCAGAGAGGGATGGCAGCAGGGAACACACTGCATACATCCACAAGAAAGAAATTTGGGGGATTCAGTGACAGCTGGCAAGAACAGTCGTGAAGTAACACCCTTCAGCACTAGGCACTGCAACTCCCTAGTGCATAAGTGAAGTATGGATGGTGTTAAAACTCTTTTTAACTGCTAATTGCTATTAAATGGTTCATATATGATGACAGCTCACCCACACATGACAGTCCTCAGTCATCCACGGAAACCTCCACAGCAGGACAAGCCGCTTCCTGTGTTTGTTTTCTAGAGAGCTGGGATGTGGCTTACACCAAGTTGTGCTTTGAGCTCAGTCTCTGTGACCCAAAGGACAGAGAGGTGTTGGAGGTGTACTCAGGACTTCTTAATATATTGCACTGTTTGAGGCTTTTAGCAGGATAACCCCCGACTCCTGAAGCTAATGACTGCTCAAAACCACACTCGTCCTTCCTACAAAGTGTTAACAGTGTGAGCTAGGAACATTGTATCCTCTATCTCAGAAGATGGCCTCAAGTCAGCTAAGAGTCCCACAGACCTGTGTATGAGGCATACTGGGAGAGAAGTCTGCTGTGGGAGCAGACAACTCCAATCTTTCTGTCTAAATACTGTCACACACACTTTTACTGGAGGGGGGAAGCCCCTAGCTCTACAAGGAGAGACCTTCAACTTACAGCCTAAAATAGGAGGGGTGCCTGAGCAAACCAATCTCCCCCAGCCCTGGACCCTGGCTGAGAGAGGCAGTTTTCCTGCCACCCACCAGTGCAGCTCTCTCGACAAAAAAGGGCTGTGCTTCCTTCCTGGAGTGCACGCAAGGAGGCAGATGGAGTCTCTCTTCTACACCTCTTTGACTACTAGAATTAGGTCTTCCCTTCACAGCTATTGTAGCTTGCAGGAGACTGGATCGAGTGGCTCCTGCAGATGGCATCTGCATCCTAGGGATGGAGTCAAATCTAGGCTAGAGCACGGCAGTGCATTAGAGAGATATCAAAGGAGCTTAGACAACTCTGAACCCTACTTCTGTCACTCTGCTGTTCAGCATCCCACTGGGATCACCCATCTGCAGCTCTTTAACAGAAGAGGAGCTGCTCCAGTCCTGCTGTCCTGGCTTCTTCTGCACAGACACTCTGAACAATTTTCTTTTAAATTTGCACTCTCTGTTACTCACTTCCAAGTGCAGTTAGTGTCTTCCAGCCCTCTTCATCCCTGCATTGCTACCAGAGATTTCTGCACTCCTTTATCCACAGCGGAGGCAGAAACAGTGGTTATTGCTGGTTTTACAGTCCTCACCATCTGAAAGTTTCACCTCCACATGGCCTGTCCAAGGAAATAGCTGTCCTGCCTCTGCTGAGCAGCTCTCTGGCACACAGGGCGTTGGCTGGCTGCAGCAAAGTTCACCTGTCTGTCAGTGCACGAAGAGCCAGGTAGACCATCCAGCCCTGGTGCCCAAGCCCAGTGTAGAGGGGAGAGCAGAGCAGGAGTAACCTGGCATCTCCCATCCTCACAGCCCCACTTGTTCATGTGGGCAATTCCATTTCCTTACTGGTAACCCCCACCATCCCACTCATCAGCGTTGCGCTGAAGGTTGTTGCTGGGAAGTGCAGAGGATATAGGGATGGAGACTGTTAGGTCTAAAGCAAACACGCAGGGAAGGAGGAGGAGGAGGAGGAGGAGGAGGAGGAGGAGGGAGTAAGAAGAGCAAGTATTTGAGCTAAGCTGAGCAGGATGATGCAGCTTCCAGAAGGAGGGACAGCAACAGCAGGAAGTGGCATTTACTGGAAGCATTTTTAAAGTCAGTTGGGGAACAGCTGTGCTGATTTTAATCCAGCTGGACTGAAGTGGCTCCAGAAGAGCCGAAAAGCCCTTTGATACCTACCGCCCAGGCAATAAAATGTTAATCACAGCTGAAAGTCTTTGTTCTCTTAGTAGCAGTATTTTTCTGTTTAGCAGAAATGCACTGCTGCCTCCAGTCCCTGGCCCCACCGTGATATGGACCGTGCACATGGAACAGAGACTGCTGCTGCTGCAATGGCCTCAGCATCTGAGAGCTGGCAGGGAGCTCAGAGAACCAGTGACCATCAGGAGTGGTGGCACGGCCCTTCTGCTCCCCCAGCACTGCCCTGTGTGTCAGGCACTGCTTGGCACAGGCAGGTTTTCCAAAGATGGGTGATACTGTGACCCTGGCGGTTTTTGCAAATGTGTGAAAGTCTAAGAGAGCTAGGTGAAATGACTTTTCATGGAGCAGGCTGAGGTTTCAAGGGCAGGTGTGAAATAGATTCTCAAAAGTATTTGAAATGATAAATCAGTAGAGGAGCGGCCTTGAAGGGCCTCATTTCTAACCCATCCTAGTGAAGTTAGCAGTCGGTGTCCCTCTGGGAGGTCACAGACTCCCATGATATATGTACGTTCTCCTTGGATAACAGATTAAACCTTATTAATATAGGCTGCCAGCTGTTCTTTCAGCTCTGATCTCTAACTACAGCTATTCCAATGGTGCGTGTCCCTTACACCTACAGCCTTGTTCTTAGCAGACCTTAGTGACAACTTTGTAGTTTTTGTACATAGAACAGGCCTATCCTGCTGCTCAGGGTTCACGAGGGCTCAGGCAATGCCTGCGTTATCACCCAGGAATGCTGTGAGGAGTTTGACAGAAATGAACCAGGCTTCCTACTTCCCCATATGGTTCACCCCTTCCTTGAATTTTCTCAGTTCCCTCTCTGGCTCAAAATAGGCTTTTTTCTATTCAGTTTCATTTAAATTATGTCCCAAATTTTCTTAAAAATCAGAGGAAGTAACACAAAAAGACACTCCAGCCTTGCTGCGTTATCAGATAGCATTAAGTGTGAACTGATAAGGTGACCAGTATTCTGTTTTAGAAGTGCATATAGTTTAGATTTCTTTCTCTCGGATCTTTTCATCACTTTCAGGGATTAGGAGAATCTCCAGGCTGCCAAAAAGCTCTTACCAAAAGCAGGCATCTTCTATATCATCTGACTGAAGCTCATGGCATCACCTAAACAGGAAGAGGAACTTGGAACAAACTTTCCTGCGTCTCTTGTAATATTGTGGAGTGCCAAAATTACTGGGATGTTTTCTATAAGTGGCTGTTTTTTCAATAGAAATCCTACCCTAAACCTACTGAGTTTTCATAGTTAATCTTCCATTGCTGATAGGAGAAGTTTGGGGGATGACCGATGTTTCTTGACAAAAAGAAGTGTATTTCTGAAAACATTCTGACTGTTTTCCACTTCATGCTGTTTGCTGAAAAATCTCATTTTGCAGAGGGCACTAGAGCTGCTACTCCTTCTATCTGCAAATAAAGGTGGAGAGGTCATAAGGTATTTCTGATATTCATCATGACTGTTCATGCTTTCATGATCTCAGTGATGATTTCCTGCCTCAGATTCTTTCTTACACGTCTCTTGGAGATTTTAAGTAACCCTTCATCCTTGTAGTTTTTGTCTGTTTCTGCCTCTTACTGTATTAATAGGCTCCATTATGCTATTACCTTTGTTGCCATCAGAATCTAAAGCTGAGGTGAATTCTAGGCATAGCCTTTTTCCATTATTATCTTTATTCTGAAGGAATCATTTGTCTTCATTATCTGCAGCTGCATCCTGAAGGACTTTGAAAAGGTACATATGATATTTTCCTCTTATGAGAGCATAGGTTTTATGCAGGGCTTTCCCCCCTCCTCCTGCCTGTTAAAGAAAAAGTTTCCGCTCCACTGCTGGCGTGACAGTATAGAAAGTGTCTCGCAGACAGACTGTCTCTCAAAGAAGCAAGAGTGCTAAGATCCAGCAGATCCATGTCTAAACCTCATTCTTTCCCTGCTGCGTTATGAATCAGTGTACCCTGCTGCAGTTTCTTTCCCTCTGCAGTTTTCAGCATACTCCACCTTTTTAATTTCCTCTGTAGCTCTGCCTACAGCTGGCAGACTAATCAGTGCCTGAGCAGTGCACCTCAAAATATTTGTTTATGCGGAATGAGTCTAGCTGCATTTTCTGTTTCCCATCATCTGCTGGTCATCTTAATCTCTTCCAATGTTTGGTTCATGTACTGAGCTCAAAGAACAATTATTTTATTCAGGGCAAGGAATTGAGGCAGTAGAAAAAAAATGTAACATGAGCTAGCTGTGAAAATGAGTGTTTGGCACACTTCTAGCATGAAGAGAAGCAGAGACTTTTAGCAATAGCACAGGTAAGAGAGTTACGAGGTCATTGTGTGGACTTACAGAAATGTACAATTCAATTTCTTCCCACTACAGGGTCTACATGGCTACAGACCTCTGTTGCCACAGAATATTTAATACTGCAAACATCTGGCTCAGACTTAGGCAGCTGTTAAACATAGGTAATTTCAGCTTCACTCCTTTTGCCTTCAGTCAATCCCTCCCATAGCCTTTGTTGCTGTGACCTACATTGTGAGCAAATGCTTTCTGATGGCATTTCAAAGGAAACTAATCTTGCACTCAAACTGAATCATGGCTGGATTCATCTGTGCTCCATATTCTGTGCATATGTAAGTTTATTTCTGCATCTATCCCGGAGCAGCAGATCCTTAATGATCTGTCCTTACACACAGACTCACCTGCAAGGCACAAGGAAGACTTCCAGGGCTTTTCTTTCTCCAAAAGCTAAGCTGCCGCTGGCTGCAGGGACTAGAGATTTATTAATGCTCTTCAATGTTTTTCAAAATTCTAATGTGCAAAGGAAGATAAAAGCTTTAATTAAGAACTGCAAAAAGTGCAGTTGCCATAAGACTAATAATGATGCTCCAGTAATTACCACATACCCTGGTTATCCTGTGCTAACCAAATTCCCTATCCAATTGTACTGTCAATAATACACCATGTGGAGAGCAGGATACCAGTGTCACTGTTTTCCTTGGAGTGAGGCGTCCTCACAGCCTCCAGAGCTCTGGGATCAATAATGAGAGTGAAAGAAAAATATAAGAAAGGCAGCTACTCAGAGAGCTCTTTTAAGTTAAAGGATGTAGTGTTAGATTTCTGCATGAAAATGGTGACATTGAAATGGCCCTTTGAGAATGATGTATCAGTATTAGCCTCCTAAATGTGTCATGTTCCTACACCCTATGAGGCAACTTTTTCTTTGTATATTTATTTCTCCAAAGTACACTCCCCATTCCCTTCCTGTTAAAGGTGCTGAAGCATCTACTGTTGCAAACCATAAACTTGTCCTTACTGTTTTCACACAGCCGGTGCAATTGTCCTGTTCAGGCACTATTAAAGCCTTGCTATTACAAGGGCACAGTGTGATTCAGGCCGTGCTGGCACTATCACATTTACGCAAGCACTCACTCCGTAAGAGGGACTGCTCCAGAGAAAGTGCTCCATTTATGGACTTGAAACATGCACTATCACACTCCCAGGTGTGGAAGGGTTGGAGTTTGCCTCCCTCTGAAGCATCCTCTCATAGACTAAGAGCAATAGAATAGAGTAAGACCAGTCTCTTTCCAGACCCTCCCAGGACATCACTGGGATTATCCCTGCACCCATAGACTTCTTTACCCAAGTGAAATGCTTCATGCTGCCACCGAAGCTACGACATGGCTGCAAAGGGGAATGAAATCAGCTGCAGTAATTTCTGGCACTGAGGCCCAGGGCTGATGGGCTTCCTTCCAGGGACATCTGGTCATTAACCCTCACAGAATAAGGGCTTTTAGGTCCTTTCAGTCAGGACAATGGGCTATATGCTAGGAAACGCTAACTTCGTGCAGCAGAGCCTTAATCACACCTTTTGGGACTTTAGAAGCTGGTAGCTATTGATTGAGGCAAGGGTGATGAAGCGAGGTCACAGCTGCCTTCATCTTTCATACGGGGTCCATGGAGACCACACGTAGTAGCATGCAGAGTTCCCTATTGATTCAAGTGGCTTGGCAATTAAAAAACCCTGTTTCCATCCTTTCAGTCATTTACCTTTCACCAGATGAAGCCAAGAGGCTCAGCCAACCTCAGCCAATGGCTGCCCAACCAAGGTGGATGCACTCAGCTGTAACTGCAGATAAAGCTGAGCACAGCTTCATTTCATGCAAGTGAGAGTTGCCTGAGACACACGCACCCCCAGCAGATGGGGCAAAGTTTCCCAGACACAGACTGAGGCCAAAAACCCGGTGAAGTGAAAATGCTGTGGCTCTGGAGAAAGGCCTTGCTGTGGGGAGAGCTGAGAGGGGAGGCACTGAAGCAAGGCTGTGTGAATGATTTATTTTCTGTGCTGCTTTAATCCCCCTCCTGTCCCTCCAGCTCACCCCTGAAATTTAAGAGATGACAACCTCCGTGTGGATCATTTGAACCCCATGGGGAAGAGGAGTGTGTCTTTCTGTCCCCAGGACTATTGTCCCAGAACATTTACAAAGGGTGAAGCTTGGCAGGGCCTCTTTGTTCAAACAAACCATCTTTGTTCAGCACATAGCACAGTAGAGCTGGGGGCAGTAGAGGGGCTCAGTCCCCCTGTGCACTCCAATAATACCAGTGGTAACAACTATGGCAAACGCATGGTCTGAGGCTTAAAGCACACATGGACTTCCCATCAGGGAAGTGGATGTGTCTTTTCATAAATCACTTTGTTGCCTAAATAAAATAAAAGGCCATTTCATTTTCTTAGCCACAGTTTTATAAAACACTAGCCAAGAATGCCCAGTTTATCATGCACAAGGATGACGAGACAGCAGAATAATGCATTCAAGCTACAAAGATTCCCAGAAACAATTGAGTACTTTGCCACGTGTTGTGGAGAAGACATCTCTGGTGAAGGCTCATGCAGACTGAATGCCTTCTGGCTATTCTTGCAACACTAAGTATGAGAAGACAGTAGTTATTATACCAATATAAGACAAATTATGCCCTTAAAGTCACATATACAAAAAGCACTGTTGCTATTTTTATAGTTAGAAATGCAGCTGGCACTCTCCAAATGAACTTTGAAAGAAATCCTTTATGTCTACACCAGTAGTTTCCCTGAGCAGCTTTGCACCAAGGTCTCCAAGTGCTGTGTGCTTGGACAGCACATCCTGAGCAGCTTTGAGCAAGGAACAGTCTTGCTGTCAGGTGAGCAGCACTGAACACAGCTTGCAGGACTGAGGCCTTATCTAGGTGGAGTGAAAAAGCTGTGTAAGACATCCTTAAATGTAAGGACACCCCTGCATCTATTTTGAAGGGATAAAAGTGTGTCCCGCACAAGCACCTTCTGTTCATGGCTGCAGCTCCTGACCATTCACCTTCCTGTCATTTCCTCCATTCCTGAGCCTTATTCCTAGACTCAGCCAGAAAGGCATATCCTGACTCTGTTCAGGCAGGGGCAGAGGAGGAGCAAGAGCTGCTTCCTTGACCAAAAGCAAGTTTTGGGCTGCTGAATGGTACTGGCTGTCTGTATTGCATCCCTGTTGCACCATGAGGTCTTCTCACATTTTATTGCCATGGATAACCCTCCAAAGCCAGCTAGTTCCTTCCATCTTCTGTGCAGCAATGTTAAACTCTGGACAGTGCAGAAACTCTGTGGACTCCACTGGGAACAGCTGTCCAAACTACAGAGAGAATACTTTATTTTAAAAAGCACCTTTACATATATGTGGGTAACTGTGGTAGTAAAATCCTTGCAAAGCAACAATGCAGTGTCATAGGAACAAGTTTAAAATCGCTGCCCAGAGTGCAGTATAACAGGGTGATTATGTGCCTCCAGGACTGGTTAACTGAGAGGGAGATTCACACCATTCCCAGCCGGTGAACACCGGGATGTCTGTAGGTTCTCATCATTTCCTTGAGACTGATCTCATCTGTTTACGACCAGCTGTGTGAACTGTTCTCTTCACCAGCTGGATGTTACTGGGCTGGCACCAGGGGCTTGTGCTGTGCCCAAGACAAAGAGTGGTGGCCCCCCGCCATCCTCACGGGCTGCCTCTGCCTCAGCCACCCAGCTGTGACGGCTGCTGCCTGCCAGAGGAACACCGGCACCGTGGCGCTCTTGAATCGGCTCCAGAAACTTAACAGTTAACTCCTGTCTTGCTTATAGAGAAATGTATTTTGAATTCTTTTCCCAATATCTTCTTCTTCAGGATACCAACTTTTTCTCCTCAATTTCCCTCTGTATTTACTTTGTGTTATTAGATGATGAAATCTGGCTAATGGGCACCCTAATTACTGCAGCATCCAAATGACAAGCTTCAGGCAAAATGATAATTACTTATTCAAAATTATTCATAAAATTAACATATTCTGAATAAATTTAGGCTTAATTTAACAGGCCACTGCACTTATTGCAAGCATTTAGCGCATGCAATTGTTTAAACTTAGTAGAGAGCAACTTACTCTTTCAAAAAATATCCGGGTCAGAAGTAGATGTAACCATCATTTGCCCTAACAAGAGCAAATGTCAAACAGTTTAGGGAGCTATACAGCAATTTGTTCAAATTCATGTAAGTTAAAAAGCCTACAAAGAAGCTCTTCCCAGGCTTTTAATTATGGCAAAGTATCCTTAAATTTTGTTTCTCAGTGAAAATCCAGAAGGAAAGTGAAATGACTTTTCATCCAAAAGAAAAAGTTTCTATCTTACTGTCTCTCCCCCTCTTCCCTACCTTGGAACAGATTCAGGGCTTTATGCTGAGATCCTTGTATGGTTCCAAGTATTATATTTGAGATTTTTAAAACTCTGATATACAATGCAGGGTGTTCCCCACTGACATACTAACACACTAAGTACTAGCTGTGGTGAGAGGGGAAAGAGCTATTTGTGTTCACATGAAAAATCTTGTGTGCCACAGTGTCATCCCCCACGGTAAAATCAAAAAGCTTTGGGAAAATAATGGAATGGTTCATTTCATAGCACCATTCACCGTACCTGCAGGAGTGTACAGTATTCCTTCTGGCACTAAAACTGTGTCACCTGTACATCTTTCATTGTATTTCAGCCTGGTTTCCCAAGACTGGGGGGAGGTCTTTCAGTCATGCCATCTTTCTATCTTTCAGCCAGGTAGAAGTGAATAACTTTTGAACAAAATGGGCCACTTTCCAATAAATTGAAAGAAAAGCAAGAGAGCACCGTGTTCATCTCTAGCTAGGGCTACTAGAGCTGTGTGAAAACCAGGTCCTGTGACATGACAGCTATTTCACACACAAACACACACTACACCTCTCTTGCCTCCTTCTTCCCTTTGTTGAAAACACAGTTTTGTGTCCGTACTGCTTGGGACCCTGACTACGAGGTCAGGAGAAACATTGCAAGGTGTCCCTCATCCCAAGTCCTGGAGTATATTCTCAGATATTTTTCCAGCAGGATGAAATGTTGGCGGTAAATCAGTGAATTAACTAATTCTCCTGTTACTTAAACAATAGCAAGGAAGAAAGCTCTGTACCCGAAAATGGTCCTTTTACTGCACTCTGACCATTCCCATAGCTGCCCTGTGACCTGTTTTGCAGATTTCTTTTGTTGCTGCAACAAAATTAACAACAGCAACATTTCTGTATAACCTCTACTAATGGAAAGCATTATAGATCCTTACTGTTTATTCTTCCTGTTCATCAGGTAGTATTGATATCCAGTTCATTAAAGGAATTATGGAATAAATCACACTTGAGAGAACATGATGGCAGTCAGGCCCAGATGCTTCCAATTTACTTCACTAAAATACTTCTGATTAAAACACTTTACTGGTGACGTGTCTTAAAAGGAACTTGGACTTCAAGCTCCGTAATAACTGCAATATGTTCTCAGTCTCTAGCCTTGCCACATGCCTAAGCTCAGTATTAAAATCTTCTGCAAAAAGAGTTATTAGGTGCTTACTTCAGAGACAGACTTTCTCACTGCAGTCATTGCTGATGTCCTGGCACACCCTACGGAGGATCATGCAAATTAATATCATTATTTAGATGTTCCAGACTCACTACGCATCATTATGGCATAGTGTCAGTTCTACATAAACTTCCACATATGGAACATTTTAAAAATCTCCCAACTGCAGCAAGAGAAAGGGAAAGCAATAGCTTCAGCAATCATCGGTCTCTTAAAAGCGGCAGTCTCAGCACTGACATGGACTATATATTAGTGCTCAGGAGATCTTTCCGAGTAACTTTGATATGCAGGCTCCCAGGAGTCTCAGGGAAGAGTCTTAGGCACCAAAATTCTGCAGGAAAGAGGACCTTTACACTGACCCACTATAACTATTCCTGTCTGCAATTCTGTAAGATCACTGCCACTCCGATTGCACCTTTATCTCCCAGCACCAGCAGCTACTCAGACACGAAAGCTTCAGCCCTTTGAAAACTTTCTGTGAACTCATCAGGCTTATGATGAAATCAGTCCCCCAGCTCCACACGAACATCCTGTGAAGATTAGTGTTGAGATACCTATCTGCAGGGCTTTTAAGAAATCTGTAGTTCAGACGGTCACCTAGGCTGTCACATCCTTTCTGCTTAAGCAATTGAACTGCCTCTCCTCGTGAGCAGCTGGGAGAGAGCAGTATCTGGTAGAAGACTGTGGTATTGTCTGCTGCAGAAACCATTTCAAGCCTCACCACCTTCTTCTCTGGTTTTGCAGTGTGTGACCACACAGCAAATTCTAACAGCAAATCTTACTCAAGCTCGTAAAAGAGTTTAACTGCCATGTTCCTCTTTGTTCTGAGACCATGGCAAAAGAACTGTGTGCTGCCACAGATCATGTTGGCAGAGAATCAGGTTGTTCCACTTCTGACATGGCAGTGCTCAGAGAGCATGTATTTTAAAAAGATTCAAAGGCTCTGGATTCTGCAGCCATGTGGGATTTGGGGCTTCCTGTCAGCACAAATAGTTCTCTTTGCACTCAGTGTGCAAGAACTGATCACTTGAGCTAAAGCAGCACTAGGTCTCCAGAGCATACAGCGTGCAACGGGACGGCTCCGATCCACACAAAGAGAGCTGGTGGGACACATACGTGTGGACTGAGCTATTCAGTGCACTATCACATTTCTGGCTGAGCATTTTTTTCATATTTTGAGTTGGATTATTTTGAATCCAACTTCACTGTCTGATCTGTTTACTGGTTAGGATGTTTATTTTTCCTGAAGAAAAACAATAAATGTTTTATGAAAGCAGCTTAAGAATAAAGTATGGAAAATCAAAGGAAAATCCTAAAATGAACTCTTCTTGCCTTAGGGCACAGAACACAGCCCTGGATCCTAGTGTTCCACTCATGTGGGCAAGCCTTGTTGTTGTGAAATGTTACCCATGTGCCAAGTTGCTGCAGATATCCATTTAACCCTTTCTTTGTCTTGCTGTAGCAGTTGCTTATCAGCGTGGCCCTTCCAGTCCCCAGTCACGAGCCTGCAGGCACAGAGGCTGGCAGTCACTTGCCCAGTCACAGCCACCTCAGTTGTTATGCCCTCAGGCTTTGTCCCTGGTCTGCTGCTGCCTTTCCAAAAAAAAAGGCACAGCTCCCCTGAAGATCCAGCTTTGGGCAGATGTCTTGGATACATAGGATATCTAAAATAGCTGTAGAAAGTTATGTTTAGGCATAATACTGAATACTCACTTGTACTGTATCCATTCAAAGACTGTTCAGGCAACAGCAAGACAAAGCCTTTATACTTCAAGGAGGAAGACTTCTCACCTTCTTAGCTGGCTGTATTCTGCTGCCGTTCTGTGGAGAAATGATCTCAAACGTAAACAGTAGTATATAATAAACTCACAAGGAAGGTTCCCTCATGCATTCATTTATACGGTCAGGAAGTCCTTTGGCCATCAGCACTGAGCACTGCAGAGCTCAGGAGTCTGGCTTGTAGGGCACAGGGACCTGCAAGACAGCAGACGGGGGTGGTGCTTACGCATCCAGTGGTCAATCAGCAGCCATCCACACACAGGTGGGCTGTGTTTGTCACCAGTCAGTGCTTGGAACCTCAGAGGGTTTCCAGCCCAAGTGACAAAGTGTTAGTTGGAACACAGCAGCATGAGGGGAAGTTTCTGCTTGCTCACTGATACACATAACTGTGAGCCAGGCTCTGTCCCTGGCTGATCACCTAGAGCCACAGACAGCGTCTCTTTGACTTGAATCTCGAAGACAATATCTATGAAATCCCTGGGGCCCTCTTCAGACATCCAAATGCTATCAAATAACCAACAAACCACTTATGTAACTCTTAGGTTCTCCACTGTCCTGGCGCCTTTGCCTATAAAAGTCCCTCCCTCCTGAGTGCAGAGAGCAGCCACCTGAAGCTTTCAGGATTCTGTTCTGCTAAGCAACCATTTAGCATTCAGACATCATGAGACTTAATTTTTGTGGATGCAAGCTACAGTAACTCTACTTTGCTTCCATCACCTCATCTGGGGGAAGGAGGGTGTGGTGTGTGAATTCATGACTTTTTACACAAAAAGTGGATAAAACTGTCTCTGTTGGCTGCCATGGCATTATTCAACTTCCATGATCCCAAAGGAGCTTAATCTCAGCAATGAAAAAAAAGGCAGGAGACAAATGTAAGGCTTTTGGCCAATAAATTCACTCCAAATCCTTGAGTACCTAGATTTGAAGGCTTTTAAATCCAAGAGGACTCACAAAATGCAATTTGGCCTTTGCACTTTCAACAATGAGCCATAAAACTAGCACCCTGGACCAGTTCTAGTCTCCGTTCATAGGAATTTATCCATGCACCAGTTAAGTTTATTACAACTTCACAAAAGTCAATCAAGTGGTGAAGCTTCCACACTGAAATTATTAAAGAAAGGAACTCTGTCATGCCAGACTGCAAATGAAGCTTAGGGGAACAGCTTCAAGCCTGGAAGAAGAAAGTTCCCAGTTATTCAGGGTAGCTCATATCTCCTGAGAGCCTGTTTTTAATCATAACTCCTACAAGCTCGTTACATAGCTCATGCTTTACTACTTGGATAGTAGTTGCCAACTGGATGGAAACCTGACTTGGTATTTTCCAGCTGGTGGGAAGGTTTCTGAAGGATATTTGCTTGAGCAGCACCAGAGCTTAGCTTGAGCCTTCCTAGAAATGAAATGCAGAAATCGCTGCTTCCACTAAATGCACTCACTTGCTTCAGACAGTGTGAGGCTCATGCCAATACCTTGCTGAACCCTCACGAACTGTGCATCAGGGCTGTTTTAGACACAGGTGGAAAAGGTAATTGCTAGGAGTGGCATATTTTCTTGGAATAGCAAAACAGCCCTGCTATTCACTGGCTTTGTCTCTACTGTTGCCTCCTCATCTAGTACCAGCCCCCACATCCATCACACATCTTCTTGAAGGAGGAGGCAGAGCCTTTGTGGTGCTGGTGGGCTCCTGGTGCTCTGGGATATGACTTGTGCCAACACGTCCTGCAACACAGTGCTATTAACTGCTCAGCCTTGATGTGGCAAGACAGTTTTGCCTGCATCCTGGAGCAGCTTTGAGCTAGCTCAAAGGCTGGCACTTTTTTGTGGAGTCCCTTTGGCACAGCTGATTGCACAAGCAGATCCAGATACTCCTGAGGTGGAACTTGTTTATAACAAAACACGCAACTATTTTAATTTGAATCTTAAAAGAAGATGATAGAAAATAAAGATAGATCTCTGTCATCCCCCCTCATGGTTTCATTCTTAATGGGGGGTAGCTTCAGCTGTATCCAAACCTCAATGAATTAATTTCAGCCCCTGCCTCAGTGTGGGCCACCATGCAGTGTATTTAATTGATACCAATAAAGCCAAGCTCTGGGAAGCAGGATTTGGCTTAAGGTTAGAGTGTGGAAGGGAAGAACCCTCTTTTCAGCTGCAATATGGTATTTTGAGTGCTGATGGCAGAGAAAGCAAGCATGACCTGTCAGAGCAGAGGAGACAGAAAACACTGTATGTTTCTCTTCTCTTGTGCTTCTGCAGCCCACACTGCAATAAATAGAACAGCTGGCTGATTTCTCCATGGCAGTTTGACAATCCTGTCAAAGGGGATTTCTCTGCATAGCTATGTGAGTGATGGAGAGACAGAGTAATTTGTCGTGGATGTCCCAGGATGAGTAAGTTCTGGTCCTATTTTCCTGTTCTGAATAGTGAGCACAACCCATTGAAAAGGGTATATATTCTGCTAACACTGAACCTCTTAAAAATCTTATATTATTGTGTGACATGAAGCAGAAGAATTACTCTTGCGAAGATAAAAGCTGGTTAGATAAGATTGGATATTGCAGTGAAATAAGTAGTGCTCCTAGTCTCAATCTCCAGACATTTGCAAGGCTGAAGAACTGAAGACTATCTGGTTCATTAGTGGAATGTCAGTTCAGCTTGATTCTAATGCTTGATAGTGCTGCGGCCAGAACTCTGAGCCAGAATAAATACATTAAATTTGGTGTTTCTTTCATTCTTGAACTATGGCCCTGGTTTCTGAAATACTTAGTTGCTCAAAGAATGAAAGGCTGAATCACCAGAAGTGGGAGTTGTAACATGGAGGGGGAGTGAAGCCATCGGAAATTCTCTTTGTCACAGGTGAGAAGGTAGGAGAAAAGCAGCATGCCTCAGCTTTATTTTTTTATGGCCAAAACAAGTAAAGTCTGTCAGATTCTTCTGGCCCTCTGTCAGGCCTGAGGTGCTTGGGTGTGATGACAATAAGTATTAGTCATGATCACAGTGTTATTTGTCCTGTAGATACAGCTGGGTTTTGTACTCGGATAGTGCGTTTCTCAACAGGGAGGTTTGGGCATTTTTCAGAGACGCAGCGGGAGAGAGGGGAAACATCTCGCCTTGTCTTGTCTGGCTCAGCTGAATCACAGTCCCAGCAATCCCAGGATACACGAATTATTCCTCAATAAGGAATAGAGGACGAGAGAGAGAGGGGAGAAAGAAGGAGAGAGGACAGAAAGAAGGAAAGAAGCAGAGCTCTGGGTTCGAGAGAGCAGCCTGCAGCTCTGTGAAAGGCCTTGCTATCCACGTGCTCTCCATCCCTTTGTGTTGCCCTAGGAGGTGTGCCCTGACAGCATGGGACCTGCCAAAGGCAGGGAAACTCCACACTGACTTCAGCAGAGGGCAAAAAGTGTTTCAGTCCTAACCAAAGCACTGCTGGGTTTTCAATTAAAAACACCCCCAAACGGCTGTGAGTTATGCCCAGTAGGTTTAATAACTGAGGAAACCATAGCAAGTGACAACTACAAAATACAAAGCAGACATGAAAATTGATGGCATAAAAGTGGGAAGGAATAGTGTCTGAAATGAAAAATGAAAGCAAAATACACTTAACAGAGGATCTGGGTTCAGATATAACACACACGGTCACATACAACACCGCATTAGTAACAGCACACACAGATACTCGTTACACTGGGGGTTTTCACAGTTCTCCACTTCATCCCAGATGACAAGTAAATTGATGTTTTTACTCTCTTACATAAATTCTTGTGCACACAACATCATCAGCACCAAAGGTCTGGAAAAGAAATAAAAATCAATCAGAAGACATAGAACCAGCAAACATTTAACACCATTTCAAAGTGTTATTTTTACTCAAGTAACTAGTTCTACAGCAGAAATACTTTTTCTTATGTCTTTTGACAGATGAGAGTAAGGAAAGAAGCCATTTTGAAAGAGGAATGCAATGTAAATGACCTGTTTTTCAAGGAAGGATTGATTTTGTCAGAATGATAAATGATGCATAAATTCTCTTTTTCTGTAGTTTCTTGGCATGAATTGATAAATAAACATGAGAAAATAAAGTGAATTTGGAATGTACTGTTGTTATATTTAGAAACAGTTGCAGGACTTTGAACTAGAAATGCTGAGGGTGGAATTCAGATGGCATGTTCCAAAGGTATTCTTTGATATTTGCAGATATAAATCCAAGCAGGCAAATGAAGTCAGTGGAGGAAAGACGAAGAGCAGGAGAATGTACACCTGTAAACATAATGCTGCTGCAGGCGGCTGACACCCCATGCTGGGGTACCAAACCCCCTCTTCCAGGCTGGAGCGTGGGCAGTGTCAATGCCAGCCTTCCTTCAGGACACTGTGCCCTTAAGCAGTGAGTTTGTTAACGGTGATGGGGATCTGGAATGCCGTACAGGTTATCAGCACATGTAGGCAGGACAGTGATTGTGGCGGCTGTCTGAGAGAGCCACCTGAATCCCAAAGTGTTTGTACGCAGTTTCAGGTCTGGCAGGCTAAAATTTAGGCAATTAAGCATGAAGGAAACAATGCGGGCAAGAGTGAGGAAATAGTGCAAAAAACTTCTCATTCAGCCATGCCGACAGCTGGCTTTGAGCTCAGCACTAACAAGCTCTCAGGTGGGATGTCTGGCTGTGGTCACTGCCAAGGTCTCACTGAAAAGCATACACTAAGAACTACCTCAGTGTGTTATGAAAATTCAGCTGGGCTATTTGTTTTAATGCTTTCTACACCTGTTTTGGCCAACACTTTGAAAGGACTTGGCTTTAAACTGACTCTGGCTTATATTTTGTTCACTTTGTTGGACACACAAGTCTGTCAGTATTTTGGAGATACAGACTTTGTTTTTATGCATCTCAATATCATGTCAGTGCTTAATAGAAATTTTTAATTATACATGAATACATCTGAGAATGAACATTAAAGGATGTGGATAGTTCTCTACCGTCCATAGCACCAGCTGCAAATACTCTTATTATGGCTTCCTTCAACATTTCCAGATTATCCACAAAGGCAAAATTATTTCAGTAGGAGCTTTGCCAGAGAGAGGAAGTAAGAGTCAAGACCATCCAGGGCTCGAGGTTTTCTGTGGAGACTGTAAGATCCCTGTGACAGTGATTGTCTTTCACATTCAGGCACTGCTAAGCACAGGGAGGTTTGGGTGCCCTGCTGCTACTTCAACACAAATCATAAACAGTAGTAAAACAGTCCCTGTGTAGTGTTCTCCCAGAGCTGGCACAGCCCCAGTCTGACAGCTGGAGCTGCACAGCCATGCAGCCACATCTTGTGACGGGAGTGGGTGCCACATCAGCCAATTCTAATGAGAAAGGCTGCAGCAGCCGTTTGCCAAAACTCATCTCACCTCCCTGACAAATTTATGTCTGTTCTTTCAGGCAAGTTAAGAGAGAAACTCCTTCCCCTAAAGCTGTGCAACAGCAGTTATTCTCGGAACAGATCAGCAGTTGTATTGAGAAGGAGCACTGCAGGGAAGGGTAGATGGAACTAGATGTGATTCATACTGCAAGGGAGCCTCTGTAGATCTGAGCGTCTGAAATTGCAGTGTCCAGTTCTAAGACTGTGCTCCTGGGCAGAGCTTGCTCCTAAGACATCAGTGTGGTCTGACTGGCAGCTTCCTTGGAAGATTCATAGGAGAGAGTGAGGAAATAAAGATTAAAATTTGTAGAGGAAGAAAAACGACATAAGACTTTCTGGGAAAGCTCAGTAGTATGGGTGAGTAGCAGCACCACAGACTGACTGCTGTGCACTCAGACGCAGCTCAGCATGCTTGTGACACAGGACACAGGCTCCTCATTTTGTACTTTCAACAGCCAGCTCCAGCTAGACTTCTGGACTTCTGCAAATTTCGGGTGACGGACTGCGTTCAAATTAGTCTGGACAAAAATCAAGTTCAGAAAACATGAGCATACTCAGGGAACCCAAATTCAAAAAAAATCAGTTGCTACACACAAGAACTCCGCAACACACCAGTCTCACAGTCTGGAAAACCACTATAATTTAACACAATAATGTCTTTAAATCTAGATTGCAAAGAGATAGAAATTGTGCAAAGCACAATTACAATTATTCTGGAGTACCGTGTAATCACTGGGCACTTCTCAAACAACCAAGACATCCTTTCCTTGAAGACCCAGCTTAGCTTATGCGGCCTCTGACCTGTTTCAGGAATAAGCTGCATTTTTTAGCACTTAGATTTCATACCTTATACACATTCAGATGATTAACAATGTAATTGAAGCACATAAAGAAAGGGCTGTATTGTCCCAGTTATGTACAGGTTTAAAGGTAGACTTACACAAAAGGTGTTTCTCTATCTTACTGTAACTTACCATCATCTGTTGATAAAACTCCACTCAGTGTTACTAAAGAAAGCAAGGAGGAACATGTTCAAACTTGCTGCATTCTTTTTCTTGTGGTAACTCACATAAATGTCTAATGTACAGCTGGGCCCAAGGTCAGGGGAGGATCCAAACCAAAAGGGTGTTATTCCTCTATCCTTCACACTTAAATCCATGTATTCAGCAGTAGGATAAAGCAGTTTAGTGTCCATGGTTCTAATTCTAGACTCAAAAGAAGTGATAGTTCCTGTTCCAATAAGCAGACTTTAAAGATTTCCATGACCCAAAGCAGCAGAACTTGAAAATGGAAAGAGAATGAGCAATCCTGGCTATTTGGTGGTGAAGTTCCATCAGAGCAACTAAAAAAAAGTGCAGTGCTACCAAACTGTAATTCAGATGTAATAAGAAGATGCAGGATTTTCAAACACCACCTTCTCATCGGCTTGGAAAGGTCCCACTTATCTCATAAAATGCTACAAGGCAAGGCTTCTATCTAAATCTGAAATAGGATTTTAAATGTGCAGTGACTGCAAATTACAGAATTGTTTTCTTCACTTAGCTTGTCATAATCTGTAGCTAAGAGTCCAAAAGCACACTGCAAACAAAGCCCTGCACAGGGGGATAATCCAATAAATTGACCTCTCTCAGTTCACTCAAAATCTGATGACCACTGACATCATGAGAGATTAAAAGAGAATTACAGGGCAGTAATATATTTCTGTAAGAGCAAATCTGCTTTTTGAAGACCTTCTTTATAAACATTTGCTGAGGAGCCTTTGCGGTAAGTGGAGCACACAGTATAATTAGGAAGAGTGTCATTGAAACAATCACCTGGGAAAGATCACTTCTCCCAGTGTATGCAAAAATCCCTTTATCTGCTCATGACTGATTAAAACGCAGAGGCAACTTACAAAAGGAAGACAGAATCCATCAGCAAACTGATGGAGAAAAGAGGGTATTACTTAAATGAATCCTCAGAAAAGGCTTTGTCTATGTGCAAACTTCCGTGTTATCTAGAATAAAGATGTAAATCTTCACAACAAAGGCATGTTGCCTATTTCCATTCTCCTCCCGACTCCCATAATATTTTAGGAAAGAAGTTGATCCTTATGAGGCCATAATCACTGAACGTGCAGCCCCCACTTTCAAACTTGGATATTAACAGCAAATCACCCAATACACGACCTCCTTTTCCTCAGGATATCAATTGACAGCACCATGCAAAATTAGGTGATTTCTGGAGGAGCCTAAGTGTCAGTATTTGTGTTTGAGCACTGCTATATTATACAGTTTCCTCAAAGTCATGCAGCAAATGAATGACAGAGATCTGAGACAATGGTATCTCCCAGGTATAGCTGAAAGCCAGTGCACAGAGGACATCTAAGCTACAAGAGACACTACAAAAGGCTGCATTCAGGATCGGGTGCAGCCAAAATGCAAATGGCTCTGGCTTCTTCCTTTGTTTGGGATGTGATCCAGACTAGGCTGTAGCAGTGAGCAGGGGCTGTAGATCCCTAAGCCCCCTTGTAAATCTGCTCATGGCAAAGAGTAAATTAAAGCATTAGGCCCCTGCAACACACGCGCACGCATTATTACAGGCTTCTGAGCTTCTGTCAAGGCTGCACTACTGGGGACAGCAGCAGCTCCCTCATTCTGAGCTTGATATGAGTAGATCCTCCTTTTGATAACTGATTTTATATAAGATCACTCTCCAAAAGTTATAGAAAAGTTAAACACTTAGGTAGTTTAACACCGTTCGATACAAGGCTTAGGCACATCACACATTTCAGCATTCTGCTGCAAAATCTCTTTCCAAATCTGCATTGACTCTTCTCACCTACTATGCTTAATTTTAGAAGTCAGCAAAATCATTTTAAAAATGTTCACTCGCTCATCTAGGCTCCACAGTTCACTAGTTTTAATTAACTACGGCATGATTTTTCTGAGGAGGGAATGTAGAACAGAAACCATGCTTGAACCCCCACCAATGTTCTGATCTTTGACCCTTGCTACAATTGATTCTGAGAACCCCTGTGTGATAGGTGAACTGTGTAAAATGTGGTCAGAGGCTGTTTTTAAAGCCCCTCTTCAGTAATCATCCACTTCAAAATGTTTGTGTGTTACAGATTAAACTTAAATCTATAGAGGCATGAGCAGCCGTGAAAGCAGCAATGCACCTAAAGTTTGAATATAAATGTCTCATTTGAATAGCCAACATTTGCAAGCAGCATCCTTTAACTTTGCAAAGAGCAGACCTTTTGTTCTTCTGACTTACATAATTGATTGATAGCTCATTAATGTCTCTGACGAAAACACACAGCAACAACAAAAACATTATGAGTATAATAAAGGGAAGAAACGGCACTTAATTCTGGATCATAATTTTCAAACAAGTAAAAGAAATATATATATTTGTGTTATATTCTGATCTTGATTGCTCAAGTGCTAATCCAAGTATAGTTTATGAATGTAGAGTTGTAAATACAGATATTCTGACTCTCTGGATGCATTACAATCCTAAGGTACAATACAATATAAAGATACAGTCAAGACAAATAAAAGTGGACTTTGGTGGGGAGCTACCCTTTCCACCCTCCCTTGCTCTCACATTCCATGTAATTTTTATCTACATTGTTCGGTAATTCTAAAAATGCAGCACTGAAATCCCAGCAAGTGCATCAGATGCGATTAGAATAAACACCTGTGATAACAGAAGTTGCAATGTTCTAGTTTTAGGTCAATATTCTAGTTTTCAGACCATAATTTTTATAAAGCAGAACTTGATCCTCCTTCCCTGCCTTGGCTGAAAGGACTCTTTTTCTAACAGGACTTTAGGCCTACATCTGTCATTGTATGAGCCAAATACTATTTCTCTACTAATAAGAGCAATTTTATTCTCCATGCTGCAAGGAGCTAAGGGGAACTGAAGGCAACTGAAGGTAAAGAAAACCTTTGCTCACTAAATAGAGTGTTCTCAGCATCTGTGTACCAGAGGACGTGACGTGACTTGGAAGACCATCATTTTACTCCAAGCAAATATCTTTGAAGAACATAAGGAATTCTTCTGCCAGGATGCAAGAAAGATTGATAATTATAGAGTAATATGGTTTCTATTTTAGCTCTGTAGTAGTCATGGCAATTAAACACTGATTTTTTTTTTTTATTATATGGGATAATAAATGCATTTTATTTAATATGCTGTGTTGGAAAGAAAAATATATCCTTACACTAGGAAAATATCATAATCAAATGGATCCCCTAAGCAATGCAGCATATTAGATCAAAATTATGTGGCAGAGCTCCAACATTTATGCAGCCAGTAATAACAGAGTAAAACTAATTCCTTACCCCCTGCCTGTTACCCCAAGCCTTTCTTCAATTCATGCCTCAGTCCAACACAGTTTACATTCTTTCTTGGAACTTCTTTCAAACTGGGTATGACTTTTCTTGATTTCTTCTGCAAATGCATATAATAGTGAATTAGGAGTCTCAAGACTTCTCGAAAGATTTCTTTGGATAAAGAAACAGAAGCAGAGCCTTACTGAAGCACATCAGAGAGAGTAAAGGAACAGAAAACATTTCTTAGGTAAGCAGGGAGATTTGTGAAGCGTGAAGATGAGAACTGTTAAATATTTGAAGCAATATGGGCAGCAAAACTGAATGAGAATGAATTTCAGGTCCTAAAGATCCCTAAAAAAGCTCTAAGGGTGGAAGAAGAAGAAAGGAGAAGACAGAGATCTCTTTTTGTGATCTTGGTTTTGAAGAAGTAAGATGTAAGTGGAGGTTTGCAGACTCAGATCCAAGGAAATTTGCCAAGCATAAAATAAAATAGTCTAAGTTGAATCTTTGTTCGCTGGTGTGGTGGAAAACCCAAACACAGTGGAGAGGCAAGAGATCAAAAGAGTATTCTCACTAAGGGCTCTTATTCCTACCTCGTTCCCTTTTATAGGTGCTGAACACGCCTCAGCCAATCCCTTCAAATAGTTTAGCTTCTAAAGCCCAGCTCTCTGAAGGAATGTTCTGGGCCTTTAAAATTAGGGACCACAGACAAGAAAACGTAGCTTATCCTCTTCTGTCTCTCTCTGAACAGTAGAACCTTTTGTTGCCTCCCAGAAGGGTTAATTGTGGCCATTTCAGTTCTGCAAAGGACCAGGGATCTCACACCACCATTATGCCCAGAAACACCTCATTGCCGAGCTTTCGGCTGTCAGATCCTGAACGTCAACCCACGTATTTAAAAGATCTGTACATTCAGTCCCATCAAATGTCATGAGGGCTTGAGAATACTTGTCCTGAGTACCAAGTATTGTCATAATACTTAATAAAGCAAAAGAGGCCACTATGCTCAAAGAGGTAGGAGGATGAAACCGTATATCATACTGATTAGTGAAAAACCCAGAGAGAATTATCTGGATCACTTGGAAACAAATACCATATTTTCATAATGGCCACAGCAAAATCACACATTGCAACCAACAAACGTAATTGCAGCTTGCCAGAGATGGGAAGGGGATCAGTCTGGGGAAATGGAAACCAGAAAAGAGTTAACAAAGCCTTTGCATATAAATCAGGATCATTTTAGGTAAGAGTAGGGAGATGAAATCACCATAACATCAGGTGCTAGACTGCTACCAAAACAGTACATGCCATCCTGGTTTTCCTAGTTTAGGAGGGAAATTGATAAATTGGACAGGGTTAAAATAGCAGTCAAATAATGTTTCAATGAAAGCTTTCTTTACATTGAAAGGCTCGAGGTCTTCCAGTGGTTTAGCTTCACAACCAGAAAGTTCTTCTAAGAGGTGGCTTGATCAGTGGTGTTAAGAGAAATATTTGCAATAACAAAATTTAGGCATATTATTTAGGTTCTTTTATACACAAAACATGTAATGACTGGAAGTTGAATCTACACATACACAGATTAAAAGTAATGTGTATATTTTAATGGCAAGGAAATTAACCAGTAAACCAACTTACTGAAAGTTCTGAATTTCGATAAATGGAAATATTTTAATAAGAAGCAAGTTGTTCTAATTTATATCCTAACTGGAAAAATAATTAATTCAGAAAAGTTCAACAGACTGTATTAAACAAGAAAAAAGGTTAGATGGCTTTAAATCTTTGAATCACTCTGGTTTCTTATCCAGCTTCATTATTCTCCCCCAGCAGGATAAGTTCACATTGCTGCTTGCAGGAGGCAATTGTATTATGAGCGGCTCTCTTGCTTTGCTCGGAGCAGTGCACTTTATTTAACAGCTTCCTCATTAGCTTGTGGCTTAAATAATAAACTACAGAAATGCATTGTTAGAAAGCTGGAAAAGTTATAGTTGAGAATATATTTTGTCCACTGCATTTCATATAAAGATGCAAAGCAGTGATCAAAGCACTTTGCCTCCTAAAGTTTTGTGATAATATAAAGAATTCCAGTGGTTGAGTCAAAGGAAAATATGCAGCATTGGAGTATTCATTCATTAGAAACCAGTGTGATTTCACTAACAGCATACATGTCCTCATAAGGGGTGGGTGAACAGTTCCAAGATGTCTGGAATAATATTAACACCTTAAAAGCTTTTTGTTTATACTTGGTTAGGTTTGGTCCTGTTTTTGTTTCAGATGCAATCTTAAAAACAGAACTCCATCTGCTTTAGAGAAACACTGGGGAGGCTGTTTGTTTTTTAACGTGCAGAGGTTTAGTTAGTGTGATAGTTCGAAATAAAACCTCCCTGCTTAGATGTTTTCTTACCCACCACTCCAGGAGCCTGTCTTCCATGTCCAAACTGATAAGGCGTAGCAGTCTAATCAACTATTTATCCAGAATTCACTAGTAAGAACGCGTGCAATAAAATGACTCTGAACTCGAGCTGAACCGTGCTACTGTATCTTTACTCAGGTGTGGATACTGGTAAATTAATGTGGAGTGACTGCTGAGGACAGATTCAGTGCAGAGAACTGTAACAGAAGTAAGTACAGTCTAAACAAACAAGCCGTGCGTGAGCGATGGCGGGCACGGCCAGGCGGCTGCAGAGGTGCTGCTCAGAGTGCCCACGGTCACCCTGCTGCCACATGGAAGCTCACACACCACTGGGGGGATGCTGGCTGACAGCAAATGTGCAAATCCCCTCATTTCTAAGAAACTCATGAAGGCAATTCCGAACCTGACTCGGAGATGATCGGGGAACTGGGGAAGGTGGCAGAGATAGGGGAGGAAATTACATATTTTTCATGAACAGGAGAGATTAGAGCGTGCTAACAACATGCACATCTTTCCTGCTATATACCACATGACCGTGGATAAGAAGCAACATTATGCACATGCCTAAAAAAGAAGATTCTCCAGAAATGAGGTCAAATGCCTTGATCTCACTTTCACCAGAGAAAATCTGCAATAAATCAATAAAATTCTTTGATGATGTTGCAAATTTACAGAGCAGAAGTGGCCGACTTGTGACTATTCTACCAGTACAAGTATGGTGAAAGTTTTAACAATCAAACACAAGTCAGAACATGCATAGATCTCCATTTGTTTTTAAAAAAAATTTAAAGAAAGGAAAAAAAGCAATTTTTAAACTGTAAGATAGAGGATTATGAAAATGGTAGTCTTCCAGATGGATTTAAGTAAGGAAAAGTAATAACTCGTACTATGTGGTAACATAATATGGTGCACGTATTGAGCAGGCTCAAGGTTCTTACCAAAATCAGCTCATCATTAGCTAATTCTCGAGTCCAGTATGTTTTGGGACCATCTCCCTCAATAAGAGTTTGTTTGCAATAGATCTTGTTTTCATTCTCCCAAGTGGCCAGACTCTGCAGGCAAGAAAACCATTAGGAAATACATTAATTATATTCCCCAGTAGCATGAGACAGAGACAACAATGAGCAGTAGTGAGAATAACTGCTCCACTAAAGGAGCAACACACAGATAGATAAAGGCAAAGGAAAAAAGTCATCAGTGGAAAGTGGTGAAATAAAAATTTAGCTGTGATGGGGCATTTTGGAACGAGGTATATATTAATAAAAAAAGTAATTGCAAATGTGTCTTTTCAGTGTGAAGCCACTCAGTTTCCATCAAATGCTTGATGCTGAGAAGTATAATTCAGGAACATGTTAATGTGGTGTCTACATTCCCAAGCATTTTTGTACACATATGATTTGATTTGACGTGTTATTTATCACTACAAAGTCCCCTAAGAGTAAAAGCATAAACAACTGTATATATCATGTTGTGGTCATAAATAATGCCGTATTTGTCACTTACAATCTTTCCTCCTCTATGGCACTGTGCCAAGTTAAGTGGGTATTAAACAAATTGAGCTAACAAACTAGAATAAATCACAGCTAAATTAAAGAAACGTTGTCAGAATTTGAGTGTTCGTGACATTACTTTTTTAAGGTTATGAGTCTGGAGATCGAAATACTCTTGGGCATTTTTCAAAGCATTTGAAAAACGACTATGAAACCATAGAAAAATAAAAGAACCTAAAACTACAGGATTTTTGTTTAACTTTCACAAACAGGCAAGCCCTGACTCTGTTGCTTTTCACTTGAGCACTGAACTATTACTCCACAGTGCAATTGGAACAGCTGTGCAGAGGGATGCCCTGTAATGAATGTTCAAGTAATGGCTTTATAACTACACAGGGGAGACATTTATTAGCCTGTGAATATATACATATACATATACATATACATATACATATACATATACATATACATATACATATACATATACATATACATATACATATACACGTATGTGTGTGTATGCATATGTATGCCTAAATTCAAGTTAACACTTCCCAGACCTTCCAAGGGAAAAGACCCTTTACTTTGATTTAGAATTAGCTGTTTACTTTTTAAATATTTCTCAAAACGATAGGTTTTATAAGCCAACAAGCCATCTCAAATGGCAGTTATAGAAGCTGTGCCTTGAAGTACAGCTACATACGATTCCCTCTTTGTCTGCACGAACAATGGATCAAGTTAGTTGGCAGTACAAAACCCTCCACCCCATAAAGTATATCAAAATCTATCACCAGTCAGCAGTTCTGCCAGATACTGCAAACTACATTCTGGAGTACTATTTTATTATCTGTCAGTTTCTGCTCTGTGGCCACATCTTGGTTATATACACACGGCAGTACAGCTTATTCCTGAGAGTGGACTATAAATAATTTCACAACACATGGAAAAAATTTACTACTTCACAAAACACATTACTTTCAGGTTTTTCCAACTTTCATAGCTTACAGCCATAATTATTGTTTTTCCATCTGCAGCAATAAATCCCTCTCTAGAAAGCGGGTCACATTTATTGTGCATGCATTATGTATGAAGACACTACAATACTACTTTTGCCGAACAAGATAAATTAACAAAGCCAGCAACATTTCCTGAACAAACTGTTAAACATAAGATAACTCATCCTAGAGAGCAAGTGGATGTTCTAAATATTCGCTGATTCCCAGAATCTGCTTCCTTTTTCATAAATTTATGTTGACAGCAATTGCACTGAAGACAGTAAGTTCTGAATTTTTAGTGATGCAACCGGTCTCAAAAGCTGACCCAAGAATTAGGAGAGATCATGTTTTGGAAAGTAGGTTATTTCACCAGCACTGGATACTTTAAAAACTGGATCCTCATTTGAGACTACATTCTGAGAATCTTTATTTGTACTTTTATAAGAGTTTTATATATACTTATATATACTTCTTTATAAATGTGAGCATAAACTGCCTGAAGAAAGCATAACTGACCCATGCCTTCAATAATGCCTTTGAAAAGGCAGCTGCGACCACAGCCCAGTTTCCCAGACCTCAGATCCCACATATCTACACCAGCAAGAACCTGGGGTCAGATGCTGCCGACTTAAATCCCCCTCCATGGCCACCAAAGTGGTTACAAAGGTAGGGGAGCAGGGTCTCGCACACAGAATCAAGCCCAAGACACTCCAGTGAATGCCCTCGAATGCACTTCTGCTCAAGGAAGTGTAACCGTGGCCGGTATAACACCAGCTGAGAGCCTGTCTCACACTGTTAAAGAGCTATCTCCCAGTAAACTGGACACATGCTCTTGCAAGGGTGTGAAAGAGGATTTCAGCCCCAAACTGCCAACGGTCTGTGTTCCTGCTTGAGAACTCATCTGATTCAATGTAGGACAAAAGCTATGTCAGATTTGTGCACTAAATCCTGACTCTTGAGGTCTCTCTTGCTCCACCATTTCCCATGTTTCTGTCAGGGACAGAAGCTGGGGAGAGCTTTCACTACAGCTGAGGTCTTCAGGGGAGAGGGAAGCAAAAAGAGAAGAACTAAACCCTGCCAAACTGGAAACCAGGTACTTGAACCCTGCTTTTGGGACCTGTCATGTCCTGTTGCCTTCAGATTTCAGTTTTATCCTGCAAGAGGGACAAGAGAAGCGGTGACCATCAAGAACCCCCAAGAGTGCTTCTGGTAAGAAGAGGGTGGAGGGCAGCAATGCCACTGTCTGGGGACAAGGGCAGTGGATGCGTTTGTTCCACCTAAAAAGAACACACCCCCCCCCACCCCTCACACACATGCACATGCCCCAGCTCTCCTCCTACCCTGCACTTTCGTCCATCCACCGTCTCCTCCTCAAAGCTCTCCCCGATTTTGAAGTTGATCTCGGTGGTGCGGACAGTGGTGGAAGTTTTGATGTAGAACTGGTCCCCGTCCTGGCGGATCTCCACATGGGGTTTGGAGGCGGCTGCCACCGCCACTTTCCTGAGCATGGCATTGACACCTGGGCGAAGCAGGGAGGAAGCAGAGCTTGAAGTCGCCAGCCGTGCCCCGGGCTGATCTCGCCCAGCATCACGCAGATCGGGGAGCGGGGCGAGAGGCCAGGGCACCGCGCGTAGCCCTGCGGCACAGCTGCGGTGCTCGGGAGCTGCGGCGGTCCAGCAGGCTCCGCATGGCCGGCACACGCGGGCTCTCGCACGGATCCCCGCGGCAGAACGCCGGGCCAGCGGCAGCCCGGCTCCCCGGGCAGGACCGCCGGCGCTCTCAGGTGAGGTGAGGAGCGTGCCGTGCCTCGACCGCCCCTCCCCGGGCAGGGCTCCGAGCCATGCCCCGCAGCGGCGGGAGCCTCTCCTGTCCGCGGCCGATGCACGGAGCTCTCCCGGGAGACACCGGGCACCGGAGCGCGGCTGCAGCTGCCACCCCGTGTCCCCTCCCGCGGGACACAGCCCGCTGCCCGATTCCCCCGCGCCTCACCCAGCGCCTTGAGTAGCTCGTCGAAATTCTCGCTGCTCCTCATCTTCCAAGTGCCGGCGAAGTTGGGCATGTCGGGGCGGGCGCTGCGGAGGGCTGCGGGGACGCGGCGCTGCTGCTCACTCTCCGGCTCAGGCACCTTGTGAGTGGGGCGGACCGCGGCGGCAGCGGCA
>VZTF01008413.1:785-19050 GCA_013397755.1 Cnemophilus loriae
ATGTTTTATATGATATTTTAATATAATATTTTATATCATATTTTAGTATGCTATTTTAGTATAATATTTTAATACAATATTTTACGATGATATTTTAGTACAATATTTTAATACAATATTTTTAATAATCCAATTGATATTTTTAATCTAACATATCTTCCCCACCCCACTTTACCCCGCGTGGCGATAAAGGCGGGGCCGAATTTTCCTCTCCCCCAAAATATTCCCTTTAACCCCCTTCAAGCACTGGCGCCCCCGGCTCCCGAATATTCCCAAATCCCGGCCCCTCTCCTGCTCCAGAAGGGAAAAAACCGCGGCAGGAAATCTGGGTTTGGGTTTGGGAGGCGCCTCTTCCTCAGGGGCTGCCTGGAAAAGGCTCGGGAAGAGCTGGAAAAGGTGGAAAAGGCGGTGGAAAAGGTGGAAAAGGTGGGAAAGGATCTGGAAAAGGTGGAAAAGGCTCGGGAAGAGCTGGAAAAGGCTCTGGAAAAACTGGAAAAGGTGGAAAAGGTGGAAAAGGCTCGGGAAGAGCTGGAAAAGGCTCGGGAAAAGGTGGAAAAGGCTCTGGAAAAGGTGGAAAAGGTGGAAAAGGTTCTGGAAAAGGTGGAAAAGGCTCGGGAAGAGCTGGAAAAGGCGCGGGAAAAGGTGGAAAAGGTGGAAAAGGTGGAAAAGGTTCTGGAAAAGGTGGAAAAGGCTCTGGAAAAGGTGGAAAAGGTGGAAAAGGTGGAAAAGGTGGGAGAGGTGGGAAAGGATCTGGAAAAGGTGGAAAAGGCTCTGGAAAAGGTGGAAAAGGCTCTGGAAAAGGTGGAAAAGGTGGGAAAGGCTCTGGAAAAGGTGGAAAAGGCTCTGGAAAAGGTGGAAAAGGTGGAAAAGGTTCTGCCAGTCCCGGGGACAAGGGGACAAGGGGGACGTTCCAAGGGCACTTTTCCAGCTGGGAAAAAGGAGGTGCTGCAGCTCTGGGGGTTCATAGGGACCCCGAAAATAAAATGAGGGCGGTGGTTCGGGTATGAAAACGGCTTGATGGAGCAGGAAATTCCCTAATAAATCAAGGAATTCCTTAATAAAACAAGAGATTCCTTAATGAATCAGGAAATTCCTAAATGGATCAGGAGATTCCTTAATGGAGCAGGAGATTCCTTAATAAATCAAGAGATTCTTTAATAAATCAAGGGATTCCTTAATAAATCAGGAAATTCCTTAATGGATCAGGAGATTCCTTAATAAAACAAGGAATTCCTTAATAAATCAAGAAATTCCTTAATAAAATAAGAGATTCCGTAATGAATCAAGAAATGCCTTAATGGATAAAGAAAATCCTTAATGAATCAAGGAATTCCTTAATAAATCAAGAAATTCCTTAATAAATCAAGAAATTCCTTAATAAAATAAGAGATTCTGTAATGAATCAAGAAATGCCTTAATAAAATAAGAAATTCCTTAATAAAACAAGATAATTCCTTAATAAATCAAGAAATTCCTTAATAAATCAAGATAATTCCTTAATAAATCAAGAAATTCCTTAATAAATCAAGAAATTCCTTGATAAAACAAGTTTGCCCCCCGGAGCGGGGCTCGGAACCGGGAGCCCAGCGGGTGCAACCGGTGCCGCTGGGCCAGGACCCGGAATTCCCGAGCCAGGAATTCCCTGGGCAGCCGGACCACGCACGGAGCCCTCGTCCAACCCCTCCGGAATTCCCATTTCTCCCTCCGGCTTTCCTGACCTCTGGAAAACTCCTTTATTCCGCACTCGGTGCCAGCAGCCCGGGTGGTGCTGAGCTCCGGGATTTTCCTGGATGATGGGAATTCCTCACCCGGAGCAGGATGGGATCCGTGTGTCCGTCCAGCCTCCCTCTGGCGTTCAATCCAGCGGGATCCCCGGATTTTTGTGCTCGGGAATATTCACACCCCCATGGATCCAGCTGTTCCTCACATCCCGATTTTCCCCCCTCGTGTCCCTTGAGATTGCAGACCCCGCTCCAGCCCGAGGGTGAGCGGCTCCCTGGGCTTCTCCCAGGCACCGGGAGAGGTTTAATGGGAATATTCCCAGATTTTCCTCTTCCAACCCGGTAGCAAAGCCCAACTCTGGGAGTTTGGGTCGCAGCCCCCAGCTTCGGTGCCTTTTGGCTGCCAAATCCTCCGGAATCTGCCGGATTCCAGGCAGCTCCTGCACCCCCTCCCCTCGAAACTTGGGAATTTTGGGGGATCTCTGCTGGTCAGACCCTCCAGAGCGATCCCACCCTGCTCCCCTCAGCAAAACCCTGCCACGCTCCCAGCACACGGAGCCGAGGGGCAGCACCAATCCCAGAAATCCTCCCCACACTCCCAATCCCACAAATCCTCCCCACAACCCCAATCCCATAAATCCTCCCCACACTCCCCATCCCACAAATCCTTCCCATACCCCCAATCCCAGAAATCCTCCCCACAACCCCAATCCCATAAATCCCCCCCACAGAACACCCCATAAAATTTCCCTAAGGAATCCCTGTCCCTGCCGGGAGTTTGGGATGTTTTTCCCACCTCGCTGCTCCCGCTCCGAGGGCAGACGCAGCCCCAGTTTGGGGTTTGGCCAAGGATTTTGAGGGAATTCTCTGGAATTCCCAGCGTGCCGGGCGCGCAGCCCCACAGATTTCCATTCCCAGCCCCTTTCATCCCCCTTGGAGCTTCCCAAACCTTCCTGGCTGGGAAGAAGAGGCGCTCCCAAAACCCTTCCAGATTTTGGGAACAAGCTGCTCCTGGAGGAGCCGTTCCCCAAATCTCCCCCAAATCCCAAACCGGAGGCTGCCCGTGAATCCATGGATCCGAGCCGTGGCATTCCCAGTGTCCCCAGCACGGGCAGCACCCCAGTGCTGGGACAGGTCCTAAAGTGTCACCCCAAAGTGACGGCAAATGGGCCAACAGACCCTTCCCTGCCCCCTTCCAACCCTCCCTGGATGTTTTTCCCAGTTTTTGGGGACAAACCCCACAATCAGGGAACGGGAGTTCACCCCAAAGTGACGGCAAATGGGCCAACAAACCCTTCCCTGCCCCTCTCCTGCCCTCCCCGGGTGTTTTCCCCCTCCCTGGCAGTGCCATCCCTCGTGCGGGAGGCTGAGAGGTGCCACACGGCCCCGAGCCACCTCGCAGAGCCGCTGTGTCACCACAGCTCGGTCCCAGCCCCGCAGGGCGCGCGGGACCCGGGCTGGGGCAGGTGCCAGCGCAGGCACTGGAATTTTCATTCAGCGGCGCTCACGCTTCTGGCAGGTTCGGGATTAAAGGAATCGGCTCCGGCCAGAGACTGTGGGACACCGGGGAGTGGGAAAAAGTGATGCTGCCGGGCCTCCTCTGGCCTCAAGCTGGGCTTTGGGGAAGGGTGAAAGCGAGGAGAGGAGCTGGTGGACCCGAAATGTTAATTCCTTCCAGCTGTTGTCAGCCTGGCAGGTTCTCAAAGGAAGTTTAATAGACTGCAGTCGTCTCCCCTCGGCCCCGTCCCCCATCCCGCCAGAACCTGGGATTACATGAGCTGCTCTGCCTTCCAAAAACCCGGGGTTATTTTATTTATTTTTTTTTTTTTTCCCCTTTGGCTCTGGGAGTGTTTTCTTTTATGTGCGAGTGTGTGCGCACGCACGCGTGCGAGGCCTGGCTCCCGTCTTCCAGCTGGAGCTGCCCCTTGGATTGCAGGGAACTGCGAGGGAGTTTTGGGGTGGCACAGAGCAGGAGTGGGGGCTGCGTTGGCATGAGGAGGAGGAGGAAGAGGAAGAGGAGGAGGAGGATGAAGAGGAGGAGGAGGAAAAGGCTCCGTGGGCCTGCTTTCTGGAGCGCTCCCCAGCCTGCCGTGTGAACTGGGAGGAAACAGGATGGAGAAAGTATTTGGAGTGGAAAATAAAAAACCCTCTCCCGCTTTATTGATCTTGATTGAGGACAGAAATAGCCCGGGCTGCTGACAGCCCTCCCCACTGACGGAGCAGCCAAACGTGGGGCTCATCCCGAGCTGCTCCATCCGTGGAAGAACGGGGTGTCCGGGGAGCTCCGGGCAGCGGGGCGAGCCAGGTCCGGATCCAGGGGTTCCACACCTGCCTGCAGACATTCCAAGCCTCCCGCTGTCCCCCTTGCTCTGCTCTGGCTGCACCCACGACAGGCTCAGCACGGGAGCAGCCCCCGGAATCCATCAGCAATTAAACAACGAGCTCCCGTCATTAAGGCCTCCAATGTCCCAGGAATTATGGATCCCCGGCAGGGATTGTAGGAAAAGGAAACCCCCGCGGCCAGCTGGGATCGGGCCCTGCCCACCCCGGGGAGCACTGGGGGGACCCTGCAGCAAAACCCCAGCAATGCTGATTTAGGTGACCGGAGTTTTAACGGATTTCAGCCAATTTCACGGAATTGTTTCACTTAAAACATCAAACTCAGGGAGAGCGGGCAGGGAAGCCCAGGGTGCCCAGGAAAGCCCAGCAGGGTCAGCATCGGCGTGGGCATGCTGCTCCAACTCTGAGAAAACCATAAAAACCAAGTGCTGGCAGGAGAGTAATTAGTTAAAACCGAGCACATCTGTTGTTAATTAATTCCCAGGCAGGAGGGTTTAACTCCTGCCTTGCCCAGTGTTTTGCAGCCTGGATGGGTGAACTTGCATCCAGAGGAAAGGTTCAACTCGGCTTTCCGAGCCCTTCCAGGGACTTGAGTTTGCTCTGGTTCGTCATTCCCTGCTCTGGGCCAGCATTCCCTGCTCTGATCCGTCATTCCCACATCCCAGAACCACGCCTGGGGTTTTCAGGAGCAGCCAGCACTGCTCAGGGCAGTGAATGCGCCTCAAGTTTGGGGTCGGGGCTGAAATAAATCTGTCTTTGCCCCCTCCAGCATCGAGCCCCAAGGAGCCGCTGCCGAAGGTGGGAACCACTCTCTGAGGGAGGGTTTGCAGAGGGTGGAGATTTGGGTAGCCCTGCGCTGATTGTTGCTCTTTTATTTGCATTTTTTCCAAGGCAGCTTTCGCTGAAGTCCATTCACAGGCGTGCACATCGCGTCCATCGAGGAGAACACGCGAGGATCCCATCCCTGCTCCCACCTCTGCCCTGGATGGCGACCTGCTCCCTCAGGACCAGCATCAAAAGGGCTGGAGGGCTGAGGGGGAGCAGGAGGGGGGCTTGGGGTGTGCGTGACCCTCACCCCACCCCGGACTCGAGCACGCAGGGCCCGGCCAGCCCGCAGGGCCCTCCCGCGCTGGGGGAATCTGTTCCCCATTAAGCGACTCCGGCTCGTGGGAGCAGCCCTGCCAGCTCCAACCTCCTTAATTAGCAGCAGAAGCGAGGCCAGGCTGGGGAAGGCCAGCGCCTCCGGCCCTCCGTGCCAAGGATGCAAAGGTTTGGAGCAGAGCCTCAGCCAGAGCTGTGGAAAAGCTCCGAGCGACCCTGCGAGTGCCGGATGGGGCCTCGATCCCGTTTGTGCTGGGATGGGCAGGGATGTGAGTCCCACCCCCGGCCCTCACTGCTTTGGGAAGGGGTAACACCCCAATCCAGCACCCTGAGGGGTGTGTGGGGTGGAGGAAGGCTGCCCACACCATCCTCGTCCCCTCCGTGCACTTGCACCGTGCTGGGCTCTCCCTCACCACTAAAAATAGGATTCCCGGCTGAGCGGCAGCGCCGGGAGGGCAGCGAGCCCAGATCCCAAACCAGCCCTTGTCGCCGTGACCAACTGACCCATTTGGCCTCGGTTTTTAAGTGTTTTTCCCTCCTCGTTCAACTCCAGCCCGGGCAGCAGCTGAGCCGGGCCAGCCGAGCCTCTCCAGGGCAGCGAGACCCCGAGGTGGGGCCGCGGTCCCCAACCCTCGTGGCACGGCCTGGCACGGCTGGGGGTCCCACACGGGGCTGGGAGGCCGCGGGTGGCAGCAGGAGTGGCCAAAGCCACCCAAATTCCAAGGGCTGCAACCTCACCAGCCGCAGCCCTTCCTGCTAGGAATTCGCGTCAATTATTTTGTGCTTTGGGGAATTTGTGCCCTGGGGCTGGTGAAGCAGCCCGGGGGCAGGTGACATCCCAGGGATGGTGGGACAACGGGGCCAGGGTTTGTCCCCAGAGGAGCTGGGGCACTCCAGGACCTCAACCTGTTCCCTGGAGCCGAGGACAGAGAGTCCTCCTGCATTTCC
Source organism: Cnemophilus loriae (assembly GCA_013397755.1). NCBI lineage: Eukaryota > Metazoa > Chordata > Aves > Passeriformes > Corvidae > Cnemophilus > Cnemophilus loriae. The sequence continues at coordinate 6,896 of VZTF01008413.1, forward strand.
CTTCCCAGCACGAGGAGCAAACAGGAGCACGCTGGGGCTGTCACTGACCTGTCCCATGTCCCCAAAGCCAGCTGGGAGCAGGATGGGCTGCAGGGACAGGGGACACGGAGCCTCTGTCTCCAGGGAGTGCCCTGCAGAGCACGTGCTGGGGCAGGCGCCGGTCAGAAATGAAGAAAGACCTTTATTTACAGTAAAAAGGACCAAAAAAACCCTATAAAATACCGTGACACTTCCCGTCTCCCCAGCCACCACCCCTGTCCCCGGGATGGTGGCATGGGGCCAACAACTGCTGGGGGTCATTTGGCACCAAACGGGGCCACCCTGCCCCACCCCCCGGGACACACGGGGGACACGCAGGGGTCAGTGACAGCTCGGCACAGCTCCGGCTGCAGGAAAAGCTTCTCAGGCTGCGTGTATTGCACTTGGCTGCCGGGCTGAGCACCGAGGGGACGGGGGGGCCTGGCAGGACGCGTCCCCCGGCACGGGACTCCGCAGCCGGGCTGGAGGCTCCAGCATCTCCCGGTGCGCGGGGGTCACCCAGCCTTGGAGGTGTCCTTGGTGATGTCCCTAGAGGGAGATGCTCCGTGCCACCCCCTGTAACCCCTCCAGAGCGCTGTCCTGGGGAGGTGGCAGCGGGACGGGCTGTCCCCAGTGCCGGGACCCGGGGTGGCTCTGCGGGACGGGCTGTCCCCAACGCCGGAACCCGCGGTGGCTCTGCGGGACGGGCGCTCCTGCTCTCGGCTCAGGTGGCAGGAGGCTCCCACGGTCCCCCGGTGCGGGCAGAGGTAGAGCGGGCCAGGACCCTGCCAGAGCCCCCGCGGCCCTCCGGATTCACCCTTCCCCAGGCAGGATCCGCCTCCGGCTCCAAGGATGAGGGGGATTTCGCTCTCCTCCTCCGCGAGGTTCTGGCATTTCCCGAGGGACCGGCCGGAGCCTCGCCGGCTGCGGGAGAGCCTGGGGGGGTCCCAGCGCGGCTCCCCCGGCCCAGCGGGGCCCCTCAGGAGGAGAAGCAGAGCCCGCAGCACTCCATGCAGATCTCCAGGCAGTCGGCGGACTCGCAGCAGGCGTCGATGATGCCGCAGTCCATGTCGCAGGGCAGGTCGCAGTCCGCGCACTCGCCCGAGTTGCAGCAGCAGCAGCAGATGCAGGAGTCCTCGGAGGTGCAGGAGCCGCAGGTGGCACAGTCCAGCACGATGTTGCAGAGGGTCAGGAACTCGCAGAAGAGGCAGGAGAGGATGCAGTGGACGCAGCAGTCTGGGGAGCAACGCGGGGGTGAGACAGCGCCCGGCACGGGTGGATGCTGGGGGAGCACCACAAGGGCGCAAATCCTCCCTCAGGAATTCATGGAAGAGAGGGGGAAAGGGCTCGGGAGGCGGGCACTGCCCCAAGGGTCTCCCTCAACACCCAGGCCTCCAGAGAGACCGATTTTGGAGGACAGGAGACGGCCCCACTCAGCACCTGCCCTGCAGAGGCTGCCAGGAGGGTCCAGGGGTCCCGCTGGGCTCGGAGGATGCCACCCAAGTGATCCCAGGGGATAAGGGACCCAAGGGCTCAGAGGATGCCACCCAAGAGATCCTGAGGGATGAGGGGCCTGCTGGGCTCGGAGGGTGCCACCCAGGAGATCCCAAAGGATGAGAGGCCTGAGGGCTCGGAGGGTGCCACCCAAGAGATCCCGAGGGATGAGGAGCCCGAGGAGAACGGCTGGAAAGAGACCCCCACGGGGAGAGCCGGTACCTTCCTGCGCCTCAATGGGGATGTGGGAAGAGGCCGACTTGGAGCTGCCCTTGCTCTTCTTGCTGCTCTGGCTGTTGATGGAGTGGTGCGGCTGCAGCTTTCGGTGCGGCTTCTGCGCGCTGGGCACGGCCCGGCAGATCCCGTTGCCCGCGTCCCCGTTGGCACCGCCCGGCTCCGGCCCCCGGCCGGCACCGTTGTGCAGCAGGTGGGTGCAGGGCCCGGGGAGCTGCGGGGGTGGCCGCACCTGGGGCTGGCCTGGAGGGGAGAGCAGCACGTTACCCCCCCCGCCCTCTCCGCCGGGAGAAACGCGTGCCCAGACCCCGGAGAAACGGGAATTTGGTCCCCAGATGGACACGTGGCAGGCAGGAAGGGATGCTGAGGGATGGATGGTCCAAGAGGACGGAGATGGAGCAGGAGATGCAGAGAGGGAGGCTGGAGGGAAGGAGGCAAAGGCTCCGGAGAGAGGAAGGGATGAAAAACCCCCAAGAAATGATGATTTGTTGTGAAGGATGTGCCGAAACTCATCAGAGGACCTGAAGGAGATCTCCCGGCACAGCCAGCAGGGATGAAGCCACCGAGGCTGCCGGACAGAGCTCCTGGATGTCCCCACCGCCCTCTGCAAAGCCAGAGGAGGTGAGGCACCACTGCAGAGCCAGCCTGCTGCTCTCCCCGGCCCTGCAGGAACTTCCTTAAGGTCTCCTCAACCTCTGGCTGAACTTCTCTGCAGCAGGAGGAGGAAAAGAACTCTGTGCTGTGTCTGTGCCTCCCTCCAGCCTCTCCCGCTGCAGCCCCGTGTCCTGCCAGGGGTGGCTCAGCCCTTTGCTCCTGCCCGGTGTCCCCACGCTGCCTCCTCGTCCGCGGTGCTCTGGGGGAGGACTGGGAACCACACAGGGAACGGGGCGGGGGTTCCAGCACCCATCGCCCTCCCCAGCAATGCCACAAATAAAATCCCGTCTGCTGGTGCTCTGGCCAAACTTTGCTTTTCCTCTCCCATGGCGGTAAACAAGGGATGATTCAGGAGAGAGGCTCGAGGGCAAAGGCACCTCCTGGCACCAGGGAACAGGAGCTGCTTTCTGTGCAGGGCACGGGGGGACACAGGGGTGGAGCGGGCACAGGCGGCCCCTGTCCTGCACCCACGAAAATAAAATAGGTGGAAGGTGAAAATAAAATAGGTGGAAGGTGAAAGACACAAATGGATGGTCCCAGGGCTTGGTTTTACCAGGCTGAGCTGGGCTCAGAGAAAGGTTAAACTGGGAGCTTGGCCTTTGACACCCGCTGGGAAGGGAACTTAAAATAAGCAGAGCTGAGCGGGAAGAGTGGGCTGGAAGCAGGAGAGAGGAGACAGAAAACAGGTCTTGGATAAAACAGGAATTGTCTCTCCTCCCTAAAAACCTCACGCAGTGTTGGCTTCCTGTGTACCCTTGTCCAGTGCCCTCTCCTGCCTCGTGTGTGCACCGAGATGGCACCGAGGATGCCCACGGTGCCCAGGGCTGCCCAGAGCCGTGACAGGAAGGGGCTGAGCTGGGCAGGGGCTGAGTCAAGAGGGGCCCAGCAGCCTCAGACAGCAGCTGGATTCTGTGGGATTGCAGCAGGATGCACTTGGCGCTCCCCATTTCACTGCATTCCTCGGATTAAACTGTTTGTAAATCAAAATCACGCTCTGGCTCCGGTGAGGGGCAGCCAAAGGCAGCCAAGAATCCCCCCCCCCACCAAAGTCAGGGAAAACAGCTTCCATTTTTTCAGGACAGCCTTTAAGACACGAGGCCAAAACTCTTCTAAAAGAGGCACCTCCAGTTCCCCAGGAATGCTGGAGCCCGGGCAGGAACATGGGGACCAGCCCTGGAAAACCAAGATTTTGAGGAAAACTGCCTGTCTACGGCTCCTCAATGACCAAAACCCTCCTGGATGTTCACTTTGGGTTCCTCACTGAGGTGATGCTCTCAGATCCCCTCAGGCTGTCCCAGGGCAGCATCACCGGGGTCCCCCCACTGGGACCCTCCCCGAGCCACTGCCAGGGCTTGGAATGTTGTGGCCACCTGGGTCTGCTGCTCCTGCCTGAAACTCAACACCCAGAATGCCAAATCTGCAATCCCAATGCTCCAGAATGCCGGAAAACGGGATTCAAGCACCAGTGCTGAGCCTCTGGGAGGCCAATCCTGGCACTGCTGGGCAAGGACACGACCCTGCACCCCACAGCCCCTCCTGAGCCTGCATGAGCCAGACTGGCACGGGAATGCCACCATCCCTAACTGTGCTCCCCAGGTCCTGCCAAAGTGGGAATCACCCCAAAAACCAACGGTGACGCCCCCAAGAGCAGCACTGTGAGGAGTGGGGGACACCAGAGGTGACGCTGCCCATTTCCCGGCGAGGAGAGGGGACGGTCCCTTCACCCAGCAGGAGGGTGCCCACGTCCCTCCCGGCCCCGGGGCCCGCGGGGGGCGGCCGGGGGGCTGGGCTGGGCTGGGGAGGGGGCCGTGAGGCGGCTGCGGGGTGACTCAGGCGTGCAGAATGTCTGTGGGCAGCCGGCCCAGCTCCCAGATGCTGCGCGAGGGCTCTGCCGCAGCAAACGTGCACTCTCCCCGCCGCAGCGCCCGCATTTCGCCGTCCTCTCCTCTCCCCTGCTCGCTCTCCGGAGCTCCCAGCCGCCCTCATCCCGCTGGGAAGCTTCCATCCACTTTCCACCCCTTGGAAGGGGAAGCTGCGCGCCTGCATCCAGCAAAAAGGGAATGGCAGCCTGGGAGCGAAACCCTGGGATCCGGGCTGGGCGCCAGGGCAAGGATGGACGGCTCCAGGAGAGCCTCCCACATCTGCCAGCTCCGCTCTCCCTCCCGTGCAGCGGGGAACGGGGCAAGGGCACCCCGGCCCCCTCCCTGCCGCCACCCCACCCCGGCGTTTCTCACGGCGAGGGGCACTGGCAGAAGATTTTGGGAGGTGCAGCCCGGCCCCGCCACCGCCTGAGGCAAAACCAACTCCCCTGCGCGGACAGCCCGGCTCGGCACCCGCCTCACCCTTGCCCTGGACTCGCCAAGGCAAGAGCTGGCCCGGCGGGACGCGTCTCCCTTTGCTCCAGCAGGAGCCTGCTGCGCTCCCGTCCCGCGGCTGTGCCACGGAGGCAGCCCAGGGCTGTGCCCACTGAAACACCCCACGGCTGTGCCCACTGAAGCACCCCACAGCTGTGCCCACTGAAATACCCCACGGCTGTGCCCACGGACACATCCCGGGGCTGTGCCCACTGAAATACCCCACGGCTGTGCCACGGAGACAGCCCAGGGCTGTGCCCACTGAAGCACCCCACGGCTGTGCCCACGGACACATCCCAGGGCTGTGACACGGAAATACCCCACGGCTGCGCCCACAGAGAAATCCCACGGCTGCGCCCACCGAAACGTTCTCTGGGGGTCTCCTCTCTCCCGCTGGGGTTTTGGGGGATGCTCCATCCAGCTCCTTCCCCGGGCGGCCTCATCCCTCTTCCCACCGCGGCATCCCAGAGGACCCCAACCCTTCCCAGAGCAGCTCCAGCTGCCCCCGCTCCGCCTCCGAGGGCACCGGGAGCCATCCCGGATGCCGCCCTTCACTTTCGCCTCTCCAGGTGACTCAGGCTGGGTTTGAGCTTTGCTGTGGGGAGGAACAAAGCGAGGAGGAGCCGGGTTCCCACCTCTGCCCTGCTCTTTAATGAGCTGAGGTGGCAGCAGCCCGAGGCACGGGCCCCGGGCGGTGTCCGGAGCTGCCACCGAGGGAAACACTCACATGTCACAGCTTCGGGAGCGCCGCCCAGCTCGGCCCGAGGCCCTTTCGTCAGCGCTTTTGGGGTCTTGTCATCTTCCAGGGGTTTCTCCTTGTTCGGCACCGCGGGGCGGGCGGGAGGCCGGGGCTCTGCCGGTGGCAGCGCTGGGATGTGCCCCGGGGGAGGCAGCGAGGGCTCGGCCAGCTCTGCAAGAGAAACGGGGTTAGAGCCGAGCCCCCCGGGGCCACCCAAACCCACAGCGCGGCCCCACGCACTGCCCACGGCACCGGCCGGGCTGTTCGGGCTCTGATTCCCGAGCCACGTCCCCGTGGCACACAGGGAGGGGGAAGAGCTGGAGCAGCACGCGGGATTTGGGGCTGCTCGGGACAGGCACCGGGGCTGCATCACTCCGCAGCTGCTCACCCCGCCAGCGGCTCGGCAGCCCCATCCCAAAAACCCTCCCAAGCTCTCGCATTCCTTCTCCAAAAAGCCGAGGGATCTGGTTACACTCAGCAGCTCAAGCTGGATTTTTCATCCCCCTTCCCATGAAAGGGCCACTGTCTTCCCTGCGGGAGCTGGCTGCCACCTTCCCTCATCCTCCTGCGCTCCGGAGCAGCAGTAACCCCTGCAGGAGCCCTCGACAGGGCGAGAAAAACCTGGAAGGAGCTGAGTTATTCCCCGTGGGAGCAATCGTGGTGCCCAACACCCCCTTGCAGAAAGCCAGGAGCAGGCAGGACCACCTTCGGCGCTGCTGGGAGCTGGCTGCTCCATCCCGCGCGGAATGTGGGGTGCCCGGGGGGTGTCTGGGGGGGCTCGGTGCAATGCCACACTCGCCCAGGCACCCCCAGCCCCTTCCCCGCCGCCCCAGCCCTCTGCCCATCCCCCGGAATAGCAACGTCTTGCACAACAGGGGCTGGGGCGCACTTTATATAAAACTAAATTACAGGCTGGGCAGAGGGAGGGAGAGCAGAGAGCCATAATTGCCCTGGCTGAAACAGGAGGTCCTGCATGCAGCCAGGGAGGGGAGGGGAGGGGGAAAGGGACCGGGGACACTTCATTATCCTCTGTAAAACCGGGGTCCCACACACCAGAGCTGAGGAGGGCAATTACGGGTAATTAAAAGCAGCATAAAGAGGGAAGTTGGGGGTCCCAGCTGTGCCGCGGGGTCAGCAGGAGGCTGGAACTGCTGCAGAGGGGCTGCAGCCAGTCTGGAGTGAAGCTGTTCCACTCCCAGCTCCACAACTCATCCACGTGCCTCAGTTTCCCCACAGGACCACCCTCTCTGCCCTTGCCGGGGTGCAGATCCAGCCTGGGGATTTTGTGGGAAGACTCATCCCAGCGCAGAGCCCTGCTCACAGCTCTCGCAGGTGAGGCGATTTTGGGGCTCAACCGAGGGAAATCCAGCAGCTCCAGCTGAATTTTGCTACAGCAGCGTTGGCTCCAAATCCCAACGGAGCCTTAGCACGTGAGCCCCAGACGGGAGAAAAGCCATTCCCATGCCTCTGGAAAGCCCGGAGCAAAATGGAGAGGTGAGGAGAGCCGGCTGTCATCTCCCCACGGGTGTAGAGGCGTGGGGGGTGAATAACATCCACACGTCGCTGCATCCCCAGCCTCTGTCCTGTCCCAACCTGGAGTCAGACCTGATCCAAAGCCAGACATGAAATCCCGATGGCTGAGGAGCTCCGGGTGAAGCCAGAAGTGTGCAGGGCAGGGCACAGAGGGCGAAGCTCCCACAGAATCTCTGGGGAGGAACTGGACATCTGGTTTCTGCTGTGAGATGCCCAGAGTGTGTTCAGGGCTTAAAAATCCATCGCCCAAACTCTGGGGCTGCCCAGAGCAGCCCCATCAGCACCAGATCCCCTTCCCTGCGGGTCAGCGATCGGGAAGAAGAGCTGGAAAACCAGGTGCAGCAGCAGGAGAAGGGAGAGCTCCAGCAGATCCCTGCCACCACCACCCTGCGCTGCCTCCAGAGCATCCCTTGCCCCCTCTGTGCCCGTTCCCGGGGACAAGGACAGTGTGGTGAGGCCTGGGGGCCAGCAGCAGCCCCGGCTGGGTGGATCCAAAGGGATATCCAGAGTGCTGCTCCCACCGGGATGGAGCCCAGGCTCGCCCCTGCCATGTCCACTTCACACTTGTAATTACCCTGCACGAGGGCTCACACACAACCACAGCCACGCAGGGAGGAAGGTGGCAATTAAATTAACTCCCCCGGGAACAAGCTGGCCGGGAGAGGGACAAAAATAGGCAGGAATGAAGTTTGGGTAAACCGATCCTTCCCTGCCGCGCATCCCTGCTGCTGCAGAGCCACGGGGAACGTGGGGATGGGGCTGAGCCCCAGCTTCCCCTGGGAATGGGGTGGAAAAGGGATCTGCCTGCCCTCGTGGTCACTGCCGGACCCCAGGGAAGGTCTGGGGGAAGCTGGACACGTGTGGGCTCAGCGCAGACCCCGCAGGCTCCCACCCCTGATCCACAGGGAAATGCAGAGGGAATGTCCCGGGAAATGCAGAGGGAATGCTCAGGGAAATGCAGAGGGAAATGCAGAGAGAATGCCCTGGGAAATGCAGAAGGGATGCCCCGGGAAATGCAGGGGGAATGCCTCGGGAAATGCAGAGGGAATGCCCCGGGAAATGCCGAGGGAACGCCCCGGGAAATGCTCATGCTCTGGGTGAGCAGCCGCTCCCAAAATGCCCCCAAGAACGGGCATCAGCTCTGCTGGGGCAGGGAGAGGTGAACAGACACCTCCACCACTGGCACAGGCTCATCCCACAGCTCTCAGCTCCCTCTCCTCCTTTAAATGCCCCAGTCCCTGCTCCAGGGGTGCCCTGCCAAGCTGAGTCCCTCTGGATCCCCTCTCCCTGCTGCCAGCAGGGCAGGGACCGGCTCCTTCCCTGCCCTGCTGCCCCCAGAACGGGACCAGGCTTGACCTGAACCCGTCAGGTTTAAAATCAACCACGAGCCCGGGCAAAGCCCTTGGGATGGGACATCCCTTCCTTTCCCCCAAAACTCCTGCACCCCCAGACCCTTTCTGGCCGGGGCAAATCCTCCTCAGAGCCTGGGATGGGAGTCCAAGCCTCTGCTCCCCCAGGAGCAGCACAAGGGAGATGTGGAGGTGGCGTGGCACAGGGAGAGCGGCTCAAATCTCTGGTTTTTGGGAACAGAGGTAACGAGGAATTTAAAAATATTAAGTCCAGCTTCAATAAATCACAGCGCTGCCCTAAGGTACCAGAGATCAGGAAAGCGATAGATGTGGAGCTGCCAAGCCCAGGACATGCACATGGAGCCGGTTTTCCGATTATTCTCCCCGATCCCAAAGTCCAAATCCATCCGTCATGGAAGTCTCGAGACATCAGTGAGCTCCAAAGTCCATCGAGGGGGTGGGAGAATAGGAGAGGAGAGAGGAAAGATGCAAAGAAGCTGGAACTGAGGATCCCGTAAAATTCCTGCAAAGTCCAAGGTACCGACATCCCTCTGGGGATGCAGGGAGGCCCCGAGTCTGCAGGAGCTCCTGGGGCCACCCCGTGGCTCTGACCAGGGGGAAAAGTGCTTTGTGCTCCGGGTGGGGAGCACAGGGAATTCGTGCTGAGCTGAGCTAAGCATTCCCGAGGAGCTGCACAAACAAAGGGCAGGAGCAGCCCGGCAGCGCCCTGGAGGGAGCTGGGATGAGGCAGAGCTTCTCCAGCAGCACAAACACGAGCCACACCGCGGGCAGCACAGCCACAGCTCCCAAAAACCTGTGGATTCCCTTCTCCCAGCCGGCTGTGGTGCCCAGACCCCCAGAGGATGTGGGAAGACGCGAAGCTGGAGCCGTGGTTTGGGGTCAAACGCACCCAGAGTGTCCCGTGGCTCCTGCTCAGCATTCCTGGGCTGTGCCTGATGATCCGCCCTGCTCCTGGGATCTCGTTTCTCTGCCCCTCTTGCTCCCGAGTGCCTTTGGCTCCGAGGGGAGGAATCTGGTGGCAGGAGAGGGATGGACACATCCCCAGCATGGCACGGCCCCGTTCCCAGTCCCAGGGAGGGCCGGAAAGGGAAGGAAAACTTCTCCAACACGGAGCTAAAGAGAGGCTGGATTGGGGAATGTGGAAACGAATCCCATCCCTCCGGCAGGCAGATGTTTGGTGTTGACCAAAAGGGAGGGAGAAGGGGTCTCAGCACATCTGGATCCACATCTGGGCTCCTGGGCAGCACCCAAATCCAGCGCCAAGGGATGCAGCTCCTGCCAGTGTGGAAACGCTCGGGAGAGCCCCTTTTCCCTGCCTTTAATCCCTCGGGAATGGCTGGGCAGGGAGCAGGGAATGCTGGATGGAGGCCTGGCCACGAACAACAACCCAGCACCCCGGCACTGCCCGGGTTGGGAGCTCTCTAATCTTTCTTCCATGCAGATAAAACGAGCCTGAGAGCTCTCCTGGTTTTCCTGGCCCGACCAGGTGCCTGCCTGACCTTTTCCAGGGATATTCCAGGGATATTCCAGCTGGAGCCATGGTTTGGGGTACAAACCCACCCAGAGTGTCCCGTGGCTCCTGCTCAGCATTCCTGGGCTGTGCCTGATGATCCTGGGATCTCGTTTCTCTGCCGCTCTTCCTCCCGAGTGCCTTTGGCTCCGAGGGGAGGAATCTGGTGGCGGGAGAGGGATGGACACGTCCATCAACAACCCAGCACCCCGGCACTGTTCAGAGCTCTCTACCCTTTTTTCCACGCAGATAAAAAACGAGCCTGAGATCTCTCCTGGTTTTCCTGCCTGTCCTGTTCCAGGGATATTTCAGGTTTCCAGCGCAGAAGAGACGGCACCGGAGCAAATCCTTCCTGTCCCGCGAGCCAGGCGGGAGGAGAGGAAAGCAAAGTCCTGGTTTGAAAGTTTGCTCGGCCGGGAAAAATCCCAAAAATACCAAATCCCTTATTTACATTCGGGCTGAAATGAATGCACCCAGGCCTTCTCAGATTCTGGGACAGGCAGGGAAAGGAAAAGGAGGCTGGGAAGGGAAGGAGAGATGCCCAAAGCATGGCCAGGACAGATCCAGCACAGCTTTGCTTCCCACCTGGAAAACTTTTGGCCTCTCCGCTCACCTGGGCCAAGCTTTGGATAAACAGTTCTGGGACAAGGAGGAATCCAGCCCGAAAAAACAGTGGTTTCTATGAGGAGCGACTTCCTAAATGCAAACAAAGCAAAACAAAGCAAAAAAAACCCACAAAACCCCCAAATAGCTCAGCAGGCCAGGAGTTGTTGTTATTTGTTATTTATAGATGTCGGGTGGGAAGGGAGGGAGGAATTTTGGGGCCAGACAGGCCAGGAGCAGCGTCCATCCAGTCCATCCCTGCTCGGAGTTTGACCTCGGTGCCAAAACCCCGACTCCAGCTCGGTGTCCCTACAAATCCCATCCCTCCAAGGCCCTCACGGCTCCGACCGGCTCCTGCCAAGCCGAACTCATGGAAGAATTGCTCCTGCGAGGGATTTCAGGGAAGATAAAAGATAAATTCCCTGCAAGAAGCACCTCTGACACCGCAGCAGTTTGGGAGGAACTGTTGCTTCTGCAGCACGAATGGATTTAACGTAAATATATTTACATTTTATAGGTGTTGAGGCACCATCCCAGAGCGGAGCTGAGAGGGAAGAAGGGATCTTTAAGCCTGGACTAGAAAACAGGGACAACAAAACTTCCCAGGACACAAACCTGGGGAGGACCAGGTTTCTTTCTTCATCTCCCAGCACTTATCCCAAAACCAACCTAAAACATCCCGAACACGCTGTGGGGACAGGGAATGGGGGAAAACGATGGGAAAACAACAGGGAAGAGACCCAGACCGGGACTGAGTTTGAGTTTGAGGAGCACCTGGGGCAGGATAACTCCTCAAAGGATGGAAAATCTGGGAAACCAGGGGAGCCTGGCGTGGAGGAAGGACACAGGAGGAAATCCTGGGTGTCCTTAAGGAAAAGCAATTATCCCCGGGGCCTATCGGATCCCAGGAGATTCTGGGAATTACAGAGCAGGGAGAAATTATGGAGGGAGTAATTAAGGCCCAAGCCAGGCCGGTAATTGGGTAACCTTGGGGGTTAAACCAGCACAGGTCCTGCCAGGGAAAATTTGTGTCTTCCGAAGCTAAGTCCTTAAAAAAAAAAAGTTAATTGAGGAGCGGATCAACGGGAGCTGCTGGGCACCGTCATTAGCCAGGAGAATAATTTGCATTTCTCCAGCCTCCTTTTCATCCCAGACTGAGACCAGGGCCCCATCGCACCTTCCCTGAGCTCCGGGGATTTTCCTGAAAAACCGCCTCGGTGGGTGGGGAAACTGAGGCATGAAAATGGGATTTTCCCAAAGAAATAACCTGTGGAGATGGAGCCCAGAACTTCTCAGCGCTGCTGCTCCAGCTCTCTGCAGGTTGGGGCTTCTCCCACGCGCAGATCCCGAAGCAGATTCCGAAAATTGGGATATGGGGGGACACCGGGGCCATCCTGGGGGGTGCTGGTGCTCATCCCACAGGAGGGGGAACTCCGGGCACGGAAAAATTCTGGGAATAATCCCCAGAACTCCAGCAAATACCCCGAGGAGAGCTTGGGTTTCTGCGGCTCCCAGGCAGGCGTTTTCCAAGGAAATTCAATCAGGAGCTGGAGCGGGAGCAGGGGCGACGCAGCCCCAAGGCCCGGCTTTGTTTTGCTCAAACCCAGAAATGTTGAAAAAAGCCAGAAATCTGCTTTTTTTTTTTT